>JAKSZU010000031.1:11155147-11407647 GCA_026018925.1 Tupaia tana | reverse complement strand
TCCATCTGCCTCCCTCTGCAACAGAGATAACAATATCTTAAACTTTTTAGGTAAAATTGCCTTGATTAAAAAAAGAATACTATTTTGGGACCAGCAGTTGGTGTAACGACTATGTCGCTGCACTCCCATGTAGTCAACTGTAGTTCAAGTTCCAGACCCGGTGGCTTAAACCTCACGCCGGGCGCGTGTGTGTGCGTACCCAAGATCCCAAGAGGAGAATGGAGGAGAAGGGATTGTGCGTGGCCATCCCCCCGGGGGGTGATTTCTTGCTTTCTGTCTCTCTGTCTCTCTCTGTCTTTCTGGCGAGCGCACGTGCCCTGTAGCAAAAACTTCTCCAAAAAAAGAAAAAGAAAAAAAAATACTACTTTAATGTTTGATAATGATGCATACACACTATTGGAATCGTTCAGTCCTGTTTGGGTTGAGCATTTATAACAGTGGTGTCATGGGTTAGGAAGCATCTGAGTCTCTTATTTTCACCTATTAAGCTCCTTTTATGTGACTGTCCATAGTTACAGTTCATATACTTTCCTGCTGTATCATATTTTGTTATCATCTCCATCTCACTCTAATGCGTATTTTAATAAGAATTGAATTATATTGTATTGTATGCCAACATATAAGAAATCTAGGCTAGCCCCGTGTATAGGACTATCTTCTCTAACTATTTCAGTCTTCCTATGTTGCTCCGAAATCTTTTCTTTCTCCGTGTCACGAAGCTTGTGGCTTTGAGAAGCAGGTGACACTATCCCAGTGAAGCAAAAACATTCTAACCGGTTCTGACAGCTCTGAAGTCAAAAGAGTCTAATAATTCCAAGCAACATGATGTTAGCAGGATAAGGCAAGTTCTTAAAGACAATTATCCATGAATGATGATTCTTCTTCATTATGTATTTGGTTAGCGGGGGGGGAAATGCATGCATTGTACAGGATGGAATTATTTCTTGTGACATTACAGAAGTCCCCCAGACCTGTCTTCTTTGTACTGAACATAACTGTTGCTATGATAGGTGTTCATGATGCCGTTTGGACAGCAATCCATCGTCGTAACATGAGACATTCTTTCCCTGAAAAAGATGTTTTCTTGTTATCTTTTTGGAAAAGGAAAAAGTTATAAAAGTTGAATCTGAAAGCACCAGTTCTAAAAGAACGAACGACTCTTCTGAAGAAGAGGGAGGTCTAATTCGCACACTGTGGTTCACTTGGAGACGTAATCACTACACCCTCTCCTTTTCTTTGCCCTTATTTCTGCTGTCTGCTCTATTCCTGACAACGATTTTAGGTCAAACTGAATGCATAAAACCACCGTCTTCCAAATATTATGGTTTCCACGGGGGGCTGCAGAAAAGAGCTGTGGTTTCTGTAATCCACCTTGCAGAAGAAGGAGTCTAGTCTGTATGTCTCCCCATACAGAGAGTGTGGGAGAAGAGAAGGATGGAAAGAGGTTATTGCTTTGATGTGTTGTCATCTGTACAACAACCCTTTGTTTTATTTTAATTTTTCTTAGAGTTGTTTTTCCCCCCTGGGTAGCTGCACTTGGCAGAGAGAGACAGAGAGAGAGAGAAGGAGAGAGAGAGAGAGAGAGAGAGAGAGAGAGAGAGAGAGAGAAAGAGACATAAGAGAGAAAGCAAGAAATCGCCCCCCAGGGGGGATGGCCATGCCACAATCCCTTCTCCTCCATTCTCCTCCCGGGATCTTGGACATGCACACACACACGCCCGACATGAGTTTAAGCCACCAGGTCCAGGACTCGAACCACAGTCAGCCATGCAGGAGTCCAGAGATGTAACTGCTATGCAGTCTGCTGGACTCCAACCCTTGTTTTGACACATGGATATGATTTTGTTTATTTTTCTAACTTCTTAATTGCAAGGCATGTGCACTTGCTGGAGAGAAAGGGAGAGAGAGGGAGAGAAATCACACCCATAAAGAGTGGCCATGACGCAGTTCTTTTTCCATTCTTCTCTCAGGATTTGGGGCATACACATGCTTAGAGTGTTTTTCTAGCCACTGGGTTGGGACTCGAACCACACCGTCAGCCATGTGCAGTCAGATGCCTTAACTACCATGCCACTGGTTGGCCCACACTTGTACATATTTTTGAATTTAGGCTATATTCGGGAGCACTTACACAATGCTCTGAACTTCAGTATATTTTATAGTCCAGATTTTTATAAAGTGTGGCATTGAGTCAACTGCAAATTTAGTTATCTTTTTAAAAAAACATTTATTTATTTATATTTATTTATTTGTTGTGATTTTCAAGCTGCTGGGTCTGGGACTTGAACCATGGTCAGCCTTGTGGGAATCCACTTCCTTAAACACCATACCAACTGGTGGCCCCAAACTTAACCATCTTCTCAAGCTTGTGGATGATGTAGCTTTCTGATCTGGCTTGATTTTTTTTTTCTTTTTTACTTCACAGTATTCTGATATTAACTTTATAATCAACATGAATAGGAAAAGCTTTTATTTTATTTCTTTTTTCTGGAGTGGAATTCCCACCCTTGGAAGGTCTCTGCTTTCGTGTCAGCCTTAATACCAGGGTGCACACTGTTATTTATTTATTATTATTTTTAAACTAATTTACTTATTTTAAATTTACACATAACTGCTCTGTACCTTTACAGTGCACAGCACGACTTCTTCCCTACTTTTAAAATAGGTGATCTTCGGGGCCAGCAGGTGGTATGGTGGTTAAGAGTGCTGGACTCCCACATGGCCAACGACGGTTCAAGTCTTGGACCTGGTGGCTTGCTTTCTCTCTTTCTTTCTCTCTCTCAATCTCTCTCTCTCTCTCTGTCTCTCTCTGGTCAGGTTGAAGTAAATAAATAAATAAGATAAAGTTAAATAAAATAATTTAAAAAAAAAGGGATCTTCATGGCTGGACAGTGGCCCATTGGTAACACAACACTCTGGAAGGCTGGCCCGTGGGGGAAGTTTCTGAGTTCTTGTCCAGATCCCGTCTGAACATGCCAGAATCCCCTGTTCCTGTGAGACCAGGACCCACTTAGACTGGGGTGGATTCCAGTGCCAAAGCACTGTCGAGGGTGCTGCCTCTTTTTTTTTTTTCTCTCTGTCTCTCCCACTTACGCAAAGCATAAATAAATGAACTTAAAAAATATAGGTGATCTTAGGGCCAGGTGGTGGTGTTGCAGGTAGACCTTCATGGAGAAGGTTCTGGGTTCAAGTCCTGGGACCTTCCTAGGCATGCCAACTGGGACTGGAAGTGAGGAGTGGCAGAAAGGCTCTGTTGGGGGTGACCGCCCCCCTCCATCGAAATAAATAAAAATAAATAAATAACAATGATAAAAAATCAAAAAGAGCTCTATAAGTGAAATGCAATCTATAAAAAAAATCTACCTTTTTATTGCCAATTAATATTATGTAGATGTGACTTTTTAAAAAAATAATCATTTTATTTAACTTTATTTATTTTTTAATTTGACCAGAGAGAGATAGAGTGAGAGAGAGAGAGAGAGAGAGAGAGAGAGAGAGAGAGATGGAGAGAAAGTGAGAAAGCAAGCCACCACGTCTAGGACTCAAACCTCAGTAGGTCATGTGGGAGTCCACCATCTTTAACCAACATGCCACCTGTCAGCCCCGTGACTTTGTTTTTAACAGAGATCTTTGCTATAGGGCATGAGGGCTCACTGGAGAGACAGAGAGAGAGAGAGAGAAAGAGAGAGAGAGAAATCACCCTTCAGGGGGGATGTCCATGCCACAGTCCCTTCTCCTCCATTCTTCTCTTGGGATCTTGGGCACACACATGTGCCCAGCATGAGTTTTAAGCTGCTGGGTTGGGGACTCAAACCACGGTTGACTACATGGGAGTCCAGCGACGTAACCATCATGCCATCTGCTGGTCCTAAGATGTGACCTTTGCATAACTGGCAACCTTGTCTTGATGTATTTATTTTTCCCTCACATCCAACACGATTTCTTAAGCTTCTAACTAGAACGGAAAATAATAGCAGGACCTGTCCCCTACATGTCCATGACAGTTATAAGGGAACCAAACAAGTCTAATTTTAGAGCAGCTCAATGCCAAGTCCGCCTATGGACGGAGGGCTGGCTTAAATAAAATCATCCATTCCAGGCTTCTGGTGAGAGGGTTTCAAGTCCTGTGTGAGTGCTGAAGTCACATACCCACGCTCAGGCTCATGAACAACACAGTCAAAATCCATTTAGGGGACGATGGCCGGTGAAATACGATGAGGTAGGAAAGGGAGATAAAAATGCTGAAGGGATTCTCCACTGTTAATGGAAATGGTTCTGGGATCAATGGGGTTTGCTTCACAATAAGACGGGAAAAACGTAAGCAAAGGGGAATCGGATGAGGTGTGTCTTAATTAAATATGTGCTTGAATTGGCAATTCCAGCTTCTTTCTTTCTTTCTTTCTTTCTTTCTTTCTTTCTTTCTTTCTTTCTTTCTTTCTTTCTTTCTTCCTTCCTTCCTTCCTTCCTTCCTTCCTTCCTTCCTTCCTTCCTTCCTTCTTTCTTTCTTTCTTTCTCTCTCTCTCTCTCTCTCTCTCTCTCTCTCTCTCTCTTTCTTTCTTTCTTTCAATTCTTATTTTATTTATTTATTTATTTATTTCCTTACTTACTTATTTATGGAGAGATTTTTGCTATACAGCATGTGCACTTGCCAGAGAGAGAGAGAGAGAGAGAGAGACAGAAAGTGAGAAATCGCCCCCCAGCGGGGATGGCCACACCACAATCCCTTCTCCTCCATTCTCCTCTTAGGATTTTGGGCATACATGCCTACATGCTCGGTGGTGAGATTTAAGTTGCCAGGTTTGGAACTTGAACTGTGGTCAAATATGTCAGAGTCCAGTGACGTAGCCATTACACCGGCCACGGGTCCTCTCCCAGCTTATTTTTGCACAAGTGCAAAGCATGTGTGAGTGTGAGAAGAAGACTATGAGAACTTCAGATGCTGTCCAGTGACTCACAGAATAGACGCGTACTCGGAGGAGACAGGAGAATTGAGAAACTATCTGGAAGCAAAGATCCCCCTCTGCCGGAATTCTCATTTCTCATGAACACATGTGAGATTCTTTCGATCTATTGAAAAACCCTTGTGCTCGATTTGAACCTAGATCTGTCACCGTATTTGCCACCATGGAGGACTAGTAGTTGGTGAAATGGCTATGTCACTGGACTTCCACGTAGTCGTCCGCGGTTCGAGTCCCAGACCCAGTGTGCGTGCGTGCCCAAGATCCCGAGAGGAGAATGGAGGAGAAGGGATTGCAGCATGGCCATCCCCCCTGGGAGGGTGATTTCTCGCTTTCTATCTCTCTGTCTCTCTCTGTCTTTCTGGCGAGTGCACGTGCCCTATAGCAAAAACCTCTCCAAAAAGAAAAAGGAAAAAAGAAAAAAGTAGAAGTATTTGCCACCTCGTGAAGGGGAGGAATCAAATCCAGAAGACAAGAAATAGGTATGAGTTAACATTTCCAAAGCTTTTGTTTTTTTCTCGCTATAGGACGAGTGCTTGCCAGAGGGAGAAAGAGAGAGAGAGAGAGAAAGTGAGAAATCACTTCCCAGGGGGCAAAGCCATCCCATGCCATAATCCCTCCCCATCTAGTCTCTTCCTGGAATTTTGGGCACACATGCACACACACACAGTGTGTTTTTCAAGCTGCCAGTTCCAGGAGTCAAACCATGGAGTTGGTCATGCAGAATCTAGCACCTAATCACCACACCACCAGCTGGCCCAATATCTGCTTTCTTTTAGAAAGGATAAAACTGCACATGGGGCCAGCTGGCAGTATAGTGGTTAAGGTGATGAACTCCCACGTAGCCAACCATTGTTTGAGTCCCATATCCAGTAGCTTGCAACTCACACCAGGCAAGTGTGTGTGCACGTGTGCCCAAAATCCCCAGAGGAGAGTGGAGGAGAAGGGATTGCAACATGGCCATCCCCTCCTGGGGGTGATTTCTCACTTTCTCTCTCTCTGCCATTCTCTGTTTTCCCAGTCAACACACACACCCGATAGCCAAAAAGAAAGAAAGAAACAAACAAAAACAAAACTTTAAAGAAAAAAAGAAACTGCACACAGTAGAGTAAATTTTGTCACGTGAAGTACTGGATTCAGAGAATACATCCATTCCCTTGTTGCAGGAATAGGATTGCAAAAGACGAACACACTCCTCCCTAATCGTCCCTTGTCCTGGTGAAGGCCGTTACGACAACCTACTGGCAATCAATTCATCACCTCAAAGGGATCTGTCCAATCCCGTATCGATAAACTCGCCACCGTGTCCTTTCATTATACCCCGACCACGGCTTCTCTGTTTAGTCCAAACAACTTCCCGTTATAAAGGAAGACATGTATCAATTAAATATGTAATATAGGTTTAGGGTACATGGGCTTGCTTGAGAGACAAAGAGAGATAGAGAGATAAAGAGATAGAAAGTGAGAAAGCATCCCCCAGAAGACACAGCCTTGTCGCAATGCCTTCAAATCATGAATGGAATACACCTCTATTTCTTTCTTTTTTAAAAAGAATTATTTTATTTAACTTTATTTTCTATCTATCTATCTATCTATCTATCTATCTATCTATCTATTTAAATTTGTCCAGAGAGAGACAGAGCAAGAGAGAGAAAGAGGGAAAGTGAGAAAGCAAGTCGCCAGGTCCAGGACTTGAACCACTTTCGGCTATGTGGGAGTCCAGTGCCCTTAACCACCTTGCCACCTGCTGGCCCCTCCCACTGTTTTTTTTTTTTTTTCCCTCTCACTAGTTAGAATTTAGTTTTTCATGCTAGCATTAATCAGCCTTGACTTACACCGAATTTGACGTTAAATTCATGATGCTATAGCCACCCCACGCCTAAGCTCTAGACACACGATCCATGTCACTCACCTGGCGCAGTAACAGACTCTACCGCTTTTCCCGCTCCATGTTGCCTTTTCTATAACGGATGACATATTTCAAACTCGTTGGAGGAATTTTGAATATACGCTGCTGCTGGCATATTTAATAATTCATGCCACTCAGGAGGCAAAAGAGGATTTTTTTCCCTCTGAGATGACACATACTCTCCGGAGGTCCCCTGTGGGGATGATAAGAAACAACCCAGCCAAGTATTAATTTCGGGATCACTCAAATCCTCGCTTTGACGGCAAGTAGGATGCTGACGCATGGAAAAAGACCAGTGTGAGACTTATGGTGAGGTCGAGTCTGTTCATTAATAAAATGGTGACAAAATGTGAGTTTAATATACATTCTGGGAGTACAGAAGGGGATGTTTAAAAACTGCTGGCCTCAGGGCCAGCAGTTAGTGTAATGGCTATGTCGCTGGACTCCCATGTAGTCGACCACGGTTCACGTCCCGGATCCGGTGGCTTAAACTCACGCTGGGCATGTGTGCATGCGTGCCCAAGATCCCGAGAGAAGAATGGAGGAGAAGGGATTGCGGCGTGGCCATCCCCCTTGAAAGGTGATTTCTCGTTTTCTGTCTCTCTGTCTCTCTCTTACTGTCTGGCGAGTGCACGCGCCCTATAGCAAAAACCTCTCCAAAAAAAAAAAAACTACATGGCCTAGTAGTAAGGCAATGGACTCCCATGAGACCAACTATGGTTTGAGTCCTGGACCCGGAGGTTGAAACATACCAGGTGTGTGTGCGTGCATGCCCAAAATCCCAAGAGAAGAATGGAGGAGAAGGGATTGCAATGTGGTCATCCCCCCAGGGGGATGATTTCTTCCATTTTTCTTTCTCTTTGTCTCTGTAGCAAGTGCACCTGCCCTATGACAAGAAGGTCTCTCTAAAAAATAAAATAATAATAATAATAAAAAAACTACATGTGGGCCAGCAGGTGGTGTGGTGACAGAGGTGCTAGACTCCCACATGGCTAACTGCAATTTGAATCCCAAACCAGGTGGCTTGCTTTCTCACTTTCCCTCTCTCTGTCTCCCTTTGTCTCTCTGGTAAGCACATGTGCCCTAGAGGGAATTTAAAATAATAACAATAGTAATAAATTAACTGAATCCATTTTAAAAGCCATAGATAATATCTACAGTTTCAATTTTAGAAGGCTATCAATAATTGTTCTTAAAAGATATAAACCGCAAGTCAGACTATTAAAGAGAGACATTGTATGTCTCCACTTAACATATACTGACTGTCCACACTCTACGGTAGGGGCTGAAAGTCTGGAGGGCATAAAAGCATTGAAAATTGATATGGACACTAGGGACAAAGTGGAAGGAGAAGAGAGGAAGAATATAGGAAAGGAAATTTGGGGAAAGAATAGAGAGGTAAGACATTTGTGGGACTCAGATATGGTTTATTACCTGTTGACGATGTGTATAGTATTCTCAACTGGGCTGGGCTGAGGTGTATAACATGCTGGGTAAAGTCTCTCTACAATCTAATTGATGTATAGTGATGAAATGTATAAATAATAATAAAATATATATACATATACAATAAAAAATTTAAAAAATATATATAAATGATTCCCCCCAAAAGCTACATACATGTGGGAGCAGGCAGTGCTACAGTGGGAATGGGTTTGCATGCTGGGATCTCTCTGAGCCTGAGAACCCTGTTGGGGGTGACTGTATCTCCCTCTGTCTTTTACAGAAGAAAAAAATGAATAGACGTTGGAAGGTAAAAAGTGAATACAGCCATACATCGGTGATAAAATTGGGAAAGTTCCTGTAAGCAAATGAAAAAAAAAATTCAGGTGTTTGCCATGTAGTGTGTGTGTGCACTCACCAGAGAGAGAGAGAGAGAAAGAGGAGAGTGAGAAATCACCCCCTAGGGAGGATGGCCACGCCACAGTCCCTTCTCCTCCAATCTCCTCTTGGGATCTTGGGAATGCATGCACAGGCACCCATGGAGTTTTTCAAGCCAAGTCCAGGTCTCAAACTGCAGATTGGCCATGTGGGATCCAACACCTTAGCCAGCATGCCACCTGCAGGCTCAGTCAATGAAATTTAATTAAACAGTGAATAAAACCTCAAGTTGCAGGGCCAGCAGGTAGGTGGTGTAACGGGCAAAGTGCTGGACTCCTCAGACAGAGAAACAAAAAGCAAGAAATCATCCGCCAGGGGGCATGGTCACGCTTCAATCCCTCCTCCTCTATTCTCTCTTGGAATTTTGGGCATGCATGCACATGTGCCTGGTGTGAGTTTCAAGGTGCCAGTTCTGGGGCTTGAACCATGTGGGAATCCATCATCTTAACCACCGCACCACTTGCTGGCCCCTGAACCCATTCTTGTTTCTAGAACTGCAGCTTCTGGGCAGCTTGGGTGGAAGAAGATCTCTGCATCTCTGCATCTCTGCATTGTGCACTAACAGGATGAAATGGTGCAGGGATATGAAGCCGTGTGGCTGTCCTGCTTGGGTGGGTGTTCTTTTGTTGCCCTGACCCTTCATCTTTCCAGGGAAATCCTGTAATCCCAGTTGACTTTCCGGCCGGCTCTTGAGATAACGGGCTTCTTGAATGGCATGATGGAACATCATCTGCTCATCTCTCAGGTCGGGTTCTTGCCATGAGTTCCACACCCCCCTTCCACGGGTTCTGACTCGAGCCCATGAAGTTTCAAAGAAGGAATAAAGCGCAGAAGTTTGAGTATCCTGAGTGACTTGATTCTCACTTTCTTTAGGGTGGAAGACCCTCTAGTCATCCACGACTACAAAATGTTGATGCTATTTCAACTTTCAAAAAAGTAAAAGCGTAGCAGAGATGATGGGAAATCAAAACAGATGGTATGTGCAGGTCGTAACGGAGCAGGTAGAGGAGAAATCAAACAGAGCTCGAATGAAAATCTCATTATTGTCAAGCACCCGTCTTAAAGAAAAAAAAAAGAAAAAATTAGTATTGAGTGAAGGAAACATCTCCCTGCTTGTTTTCTTGTGTTAAGAAAAAATAAAATGGTTGAAAGAGAATCAGAAATAAGCATTCTCCACTTCCTACCCAGTATGATTGTATTTAAAATGCAGAAAATGTTTTCATTAGGTACCGGGATTCAAATTAGATTTGAACGGCGGTAAGGAACGTCCTTATTCGTTTCCTTAGAATCGTTGTGCTGTAGAAAGAGCTCTTACTTTGGAGGGAATTTAGATGCAACCTATTCTTTTGCTTTGAAAGAAAGGTTACCCTAGAAATAAAATTTAAACAGCAAAATACCACTTGTTACAAGACCTCTCTCGTTAAGTGTCTTCCTTGAAAATTCACTGTGCACGAAACCGTGGAATTTATTATTTGTATTTACAGATAATAGATTTCATTTCCAGGCTGGGGTAGTTACAAAAAGGTTTTTTTTTTTTTTTTTTTACTTAAATGGAGCGCTAAGAAGATTTTCCAAAGTAGAGGGGTCACAGGGGTAATTCTTCTTTGTTCAGGACTGCCCTGCATCTAAATCAAATATATATTATCTCTGAACCCTGTCTGCTAATTCCAGATGGGAAATGATTATATGTGAAGTTTTTGTTGTTGTTTTACAATGAGGAATCTTGATCCTTGGCTTCCGTAAGATACTATAAACTACAAATAGAAATTTAAATATCCTTGAAAGCATGATACTGTTCCAAGACCTTCTGATATATAATCAGAGTTGATACTATTCTGTGCTGTTTTACACACACACACACATACACACACACACATATATAATATAATTTTAGGTTTTGTCATAGTGTATGTGCTGGCCCTCACTGGAGAGAGAGAGAGACAGTGACAGAGAAAGTGAGACATCACCTCCTGGGAGAATAACCATGCCAGAATCCCCTCTCCTCCCTTCTCTTCCTGGGATTTTGGGCACACATGCATACACACACACCTGGCATAACTGTCAAGCTGCCAGGTCTGGGACTTGAACTGTTGTCAGCCAAGTAGGAGTTCCGCACCTTAACCACTATGCTTCCTGCTGGTCCCAAGGCAGAAAGTTTAATATCTACTGATATTAGAATGTTATCTTCTCCTTGATCAAAGCATTAAAATGTCCTGATTCCAGTTTAGCAAGAAAAGTAACTCCTTCCAGCCCTCAAAGACCGGAGATTCCCCAACTCAAGCCTGATTTAGAAACAATTAGAACAATGTTTTTTATTTTATTTTATTTTATTTTTTCAAAAGCTACCCTTAATATTAGCAGGCAATGGGACCAGCAGTTAGCGTAATGGCTATGTCGCTGGACTCAAGTAGTCGACCGCCGTTCGAGTCCCGGACTCGGTGGCTTAAACTCATGCCAGGCGCGTGTGCGTGCATGCCCAAGATCCCGAGAGGAGAATGGAGGAGAAGGGATTGCGGCGTGACCATCCCCCCTGGGGGGTGATTTCTCGCTTTCTGTCTCTCTGTCTCTCTCTGTCTGTCTGGCGAGCGCACGTGCCCTATAGTAAAAACCTCTCAAAAAAAAAATATATATATATATATTAGCAGGCAAAAATGTTAGCGTAGAGCCCGGCAGATGACGTAGTGGTTAAGGCTCTGGACTCCCACATAGTCGACTGTGGTTCAAGACTGGGACCCAGTAACTTGAAACTCACACCAGTTTGGTGTGCATGTGTGTCTAAGATCCCGAGAGGAGAATGGAGGGGAAGGGATTACAGGCAACCACCCTCCTTGGGGGTTAATTTCTCGCTTTCTCTCTCTCTGATAAGCATACACTAGTAGAACTATTGCAGACAATTATATAGAAACGTATTCGCTTTTTAAAAACTGGTATTGAATGTCTGGTCATTCCAAGTCGCCAAACTCCAAAACCTCACGCATGCTTTGGATAATCGCCGTATCCACCTCTATCTATAGCTATATCGTCTATATCTATGGCCATATATGATATTTTAAAATTTGCTATAGGGCGTGTATGCTCACGAGAGAGAAACGGAGGGATCAGGGTGGTGAGAAATCACCCCTCCGTGCCACAATCCCTTCTCCTTCCTCACTGGAGGGTCCCTTTCTTCCTGTTACATACACATGCTCTCTGGCAATTAAAGAGAGAGAGAGAGAGAAAAAGAAGGCCACCATAGAACGTTTGACTGAAAATTGTAAAATAGTACGTTTGGTTGAATTTTATTTTCGTAGCATTGATAGTATAATTATTTGATACAGAAGTTCTCTTAATGGAATTTCTTTTAAGCCAATTAAAGAGAAAGGCATGCCGTTATAATAACAGTATCCATTACTCAGCCATGAATTCCACGTGTCTCTCTGAACCCTAAAGACGTCCTTAAATAACTCTTAGGGACCGTCATGATTTGAGAACCTAAAAAAGCTCGTGTAAAACTGTACTGCAGCTTGCACTGACAAGGAGCATAGGCGGAAACTCCAAATACACAGACTTTAGGGACTCTTCCTATGGCCCAGTCTTCTTGGATTCATGCCTGGCTGGAGAGATTTATTCTGCAGACTCTAAATCAAATCTATCTGCATATGGGTTTGGTTTATGGTGGAGCATAAATAAAGGTCCCTATTTCTCTATAGCTAATTATACATGTATAGTTTTGTAAGTGGAAGTATTGTATCTATCTATGCATAGCTAATTATACAGATAGAAGCCATATTCACACAACCTCAAAATAGTATCAGATATATTAATATATCGTCCATCCTTTCACTCCTGTGAATACATGCGGTATTTTATGGAAACTTTGTAGTTTTAAATTTTTTTGGAGAGGTTTTTGCTATAGGGCACATGCGCTCACCAGAAAGACAGAGAGAGACAGAGAGACAGAAAGCAAGAAATCACCCCCCAGGGGGGATGGCCACGCTACAATCCCTTCTCCTCCATTCTCCTTTCGGGATCTTGGGCACGCATGCACACACTCACCCAGCATGAGTTTAAACCACTGGGTCCAGGACTCGAACCATGGTCGACTGCATGGGAGTTCACTGACATAGCCATTACACCAACTGCTGGTCCCAAAACTTTTTTTTTTTTTTTTGGTACAGTGCTTCATTCTTTGTTTTCTAAAAGAATTATTTATTTTATTTTATTTATTATTATCCTTCAACTTGACCAGAGGGAGAGAGAAAGTGAGAGAGAGAGAAAGCAAGCTGCCAAGTCCGGGACTCAAACCATAGTCAGCCAAGTGGGAGTCCAGCTCCTTAATCACCACGCCACCTGCCATCTGCTTGTGTGGTGCTTCTGACCATGACTTCCCCTTACCGACCATACCATTTGCCATCACACATCATCCAAATTCTCTTCGCTCCCACGTTGCAGCTCGGTTGCCTGAAAGCCCTCTCCGATTTCCATTCCCATGAGTGTTGGTGTTCGGAATTTGGAGGGAGTGCATTTTCTGTAGCTTCCATAGGACTTTGGCTTGTTGGCAAATTAAGCAAATACACTGATTGCTAAAAAGACGTCCTTGCACACCAGCAATTGTTCACCCCTCAGGAGGATGGCCATGCCACAATCCCTTCTCCTCCATTCTCAAATCTTCTCCTGGGGTCTTGACCATGCACACACATGTGCCTGGCGTGATTTTCACACCACCATGCCACCAGATCAGGGACTAGAACACCAGTCAGCCATGTGGGAGTCCAGTAATGTAATCACTTTGTCATCTGCTAGCCCCTCACATTGCTCTTTTAAATGAAAATTTATTACCGGAGACAGTGTGAGAAGAGGGTGGGAGAAGGAGGAGAGTGTGAGGAAAGAAATTAAGGAGAAAAATAGGGAGACAAGACATTTAGGGGGCACAGAAATGGATGACTGTCTGTTGATGATAATGCGCATAGTATTCTCAACTGGGCTGGTGACGTGTATTCATGTTGGGTGTATTTACTTTACAAGCTAAGTGATGTATAGTGATTGAATGTATAAAATCAATTAAAATAAAATAATTATAATTTATTTAAGATATATATCTATCTATATCTATCTATCTATCTATCTATCTATATATTACAATTGTTTAACCACTTGCACCTTGAAAATGTATTTTTCATGTTTTTTTTTGCGAAGATCTAGCTAGTTCACTGGGTTTTTAAAAAATTTTATTTAACTTTATTTATTTATTTAAATTTGCTCAGAGAGAGACAGAATGAGAGAGAGCAAAAGAGAGAGGGAAAGTGAGAAAGAAAGTCCCCAGATCCGGGACTCAAACCATGGTCAGCCATGTGGGAGTCCAAGACCCTTAACCATTATACCACCTGCCAGCCCTGCTAGTTCAGTGTTTTTAAAACCTCTGTTCTATTGTAATTATGCTCAATATGATTTACCTTTTTTTTTTTTTTTTTTAATTTTGCTCTATTGGGGCCAACAGGTGGCATGGTGGTTACTGCACTGGACTCTCACATGAGCAACTGTGGTTTGAGTCCAGAATGTAGAGGCTTGCTTTCTCCATTTCTCTCTCTCTCTCTCTCTCTCTCTCTGTCTCTCTCGCGAGGATGCTTGCCCTGTAGCAAATTAAAAATAATAGTAAAAAATAAAGTTAAATAAATAATTCCTGAAGGAAAATTTGCCATATGGTGCATGTGCTCTCCAGAGAGAGACAGAAAGAACAGAGAGAGGGAGAGAGAGGAGGGAGGAGTGAGAAAGAACCCCATGGGGCATGGCCATGCTTCAGTCCCAGTGCTGGAATCCACAGGGCCAAGGTGGGTTTGGATCCCGGGCTTGGCCTGACAGCATGCCAGGTGCATGTACGTGGGGAAGGGGGACTGTGGCTTAATAAGACCCCATGGAGGGTGACTCTTTCCCGCTCTCCTCTCTCCTTCTTTCTTCTGTACACATGGATATGTGCTCTATCATGAATAAGATGAAAACATATTTAATTAAAAAACAAAATCTTGGGCCCGCAGGTGGCATGGAAGTGAAGGTGCTGGATCCCACATGGCTGTGTGCATGGTTTGAGTCCCAGACCCAGTGGCTTGTACAACACACCGGGCACATGTGTGTGCCTGCCCGAATTTGAAGATAGTTGATATATTGAATTTATAAATTTATAAATACAGTTATATATATATTACAGATATGTATTTATATATTTTATATGTATTTTTATGTATTATATATAAAACATTTACACACACACATATATATGTGTATATATATATATATATATATATATATATATATATGTATATATATATATATATATGTAAAACATTTACAAATTGCGTGCCTGGGTACTGGAAATATTACCATATGAGATCAATAATCTCAATGTTGGCCCAGCCTGGTATCCCAGTGGAAGGAGACCAGACTGGAAGAGACGTGGTCATCCTCCTGGGGGTGATTTCTCACTTTCCTTCCCTCTGTCTTTTTCCCTGTGTCCCCAGTAAGTGCATACATCCTATAGCAACATTTAAAATACAATAAAAGACTAAAGTAATAATCATTTTAAAAATATCTCAGTTCCACATCTGGCTCTGATACTGAGTCACTATTTCAATCTTCTCAAGCCGTTTGCCTTTTTCTGGATTTTAATATTCTATTTCAAATAGGACCGAATGTTATCAGATGTATTTTCCACATTTAAGGTTACAGGAGGAGCGCATATATTTGTGTTTTGCATATAAAGTAATGCCTACAGCCTACTTTTGTCATTTGAGCTGGTGACCCGCTGTCTAAACTACCATTCCATTTTACTGATGCATCTTTTTATTTTGCAAGAATCGGAATATAAACCATCGAACATAATTCAGGAGATGACCGGTTTTATCAGCACCTTAAAATCGTTTCCTAATGTTCGCTTATTTTACGGCGAGTCTCAGAAGAGAGACAGCTAATTTACGAAGCGTAGCTCATGGGTGTGGAAATTGCACACAGTTGTTTACAAAGCAAATTTCATTGCATCATTTTAGGATGATATTGACAATGTCATTTAGACCTATCTTCCATGGAAGTCGTTTAAGAGGCTTCCTGAACAGAAAAAGAAAAAACAAAACAAACAAACAAAAACACTCTCATCAAAAACATCATCTTTTTTTACCCCGTTGTTTGATGTCCCAGGGTAGAGTTGAGGTCTCTGAGTTCCTGGCTTCCAATTAATCTTTAGCTGGTTCCTACTCATCTTTGAATGCATTTGTGTTAATTATCTATCATCTATTCCTTCCTTCCTTCCTTCCTTCCTTCCTTCCTTCCTTCCTTCCTTCCTTCCTTCCTTCCTTCCTTCCTTCCCTCCCTCCCTCCCTCCCTCCCTCCCTCTCTCTCTCTCTCTCTCTCTCTCTCTCTCTCTTTCTTTCTCTTTCTTTCCTTCCTTCCTTCCTTCCTTCCTTCCTTCCTTCCTTCCTTCCTTCCTTCCACCTGCTGCGTGGAGAGCCTTATTCTTTAACCTTCTTAAACTGTCTTAGGACCTGCTCCCCAAGTGCTAAAAGGAGAGTAATGATAACATATATGTCTTAGAATCGCTTCGAGACTTGAATTCCATAACCAAGTGTCATCATTACAGTGTTATCTGAATGCAGATTTGTAAAACCTCAATTTCTTGTGTCTTCTGGACTATATCTGAACAAGGCAAAGAAGTCATGTAAGGAAAGCAAATAGAAACCAGCAGTTCAAATCCTGGACTGGTGGCTTAAGACTCACACTGGGTGCGTGTGCGTGCATGCCTAAAATCCCGAGAGGAGGATGGAAGAGAAGAGATTGCGGAGTGGCCATCCTCCCTGGGGGTGATATCTCGCTTTATCTCTCTGTCTCTCTCTGTCTCTTTGGCAAGCACATGTACTCCATAGCAAAAATCTCTCTCTTAAAAAAAAGAAAGAAAGGGGACCAGCAGTTAGCGTAATGGCTATGTCACTGGACTCCCACATAGTCGACCGCGGTTCGAGTCCCAGACCCGGTGGCTTAAACTCACGCTGGGTGTGTGTGCATGCGTGCCCAAGATCCCGAGAGGAGAATGGAGAAGGGATTGCGGCATGGCCATCCCCCTTGGGGGGTGATTTCTCGCTTTCTGTCTCTCTGTCTCTCTCTGTCTGTCTGGCAAGCGCATGCGCCCTATAGCAAAAAAATAAAAAGAAAAATAAATTAAAAAAAAAAGAAAAAGAAAGAAAGGAAATAAAGCTGAACTTCTCATGTCAGGCACAAGGATACATGTAAACAAGGCAAATAAGTCACTGAGTGATATACTACAACACAATTTTTAGAAAGGGTGTTGGCAGGGCCAGCAGGTGGCATAGTGGGTAAGTTACTGGACTCCCACATGGTTGATCATGGTTTGAGTCCCAGATCCAATGGCTTGAAAATCACACCAAGCAAGTGTGCATGCCTGTCCCAAATCCCAGAAAAATGGAGGAGAAGGGATTGTGGTGTAGCCATCCCTCCTGGGGGGTGATTTTCCACTTTTCCTCTCTGTCTCTCTCTCTCTCTGTCAAGTGTATGTATCCGATGTCAAAACTAAAAAAAAGAAAAAAATAAAACAAAAAATACACGCATAGACAAAAAACAAAAGTTGCTGCCAATCATATGTGCGTGTGA
The DNA here is from genome assembly GCA_026018925.1 of Tupaia tana. NCBI lineage: Eukaryota > Metazoa > Chordata > Mammalia > Scandentia > Tupaiidae > Tupaia > Tupaia tana. The sequence continues at coordinate 11,390,271 of JAKSZU010000031.1, read as the reverse complement.
GTGTATCTCAAAAACATCTAATAAAATAAAAAGTGAAGGGACCAGCAGTTAGCGTAATGGCTATGTCGCTGGACTCCCACGTAGTCGACTGCGGTTCCTGTCCCGGACCCGGTAGCTTAAACTCACGCTGGGCGCGTGTGCGTGCGTGCCCAAGATCCCGAGAGGAGAATGGAGGAGAAGGGACTGCGGCGTGACCATCCCCTCTGGGGGGTGATTTCTCGCTTTCTATCTCTCTGTCTCTCTCTGCCTGTCTGGCGAGTGCACGCGCCCTATAGCAAAAACCTCTCTAGAAAAAGAAAAAGAAATAATAATAAAAAAATAAAATAAAAACTGAAGCTACACACTATAAAGAATATTTGCTGAAAATAATGGGCAGGTTGATATTCCTTGATTTGATGATCACACACTGTGTGCTTTGAAAAACTGTATTGAATTCCCACAAAGATATACAGCAATTAAATGTAAACAAGAAGTTATAAATTGCAAAAGGCTGAATAGTATTGTCACAAGAGGAAATGAAAGATGGTTCTAAGAAACATTCTGGGGGTCAGCAGGTGGCATGGTGGTTAAGGCACTGGACACTCCCCCATGGCCGACCATGGTTCCATTCCCTGACCTGGTGGCTTGCTCTCTCACTTTCCCTCTCTGTCTCTCTCTGTGTGTGTTTCTCTCTGGTCAAATTGAAATAAATGAATGAATAAATAAAATAAAAATTTAAAAAATTATTAAAAAAAGAGAAATGTCCCTTTACATTTATTTTATTCCTAATCTCCTGGGGTTAGTTGTCTGTTTTCTCTTGCATCTCATTTAGTTTTGTCACTATGAATATTCCCACTTCCTTCTCTGACATTCCTGCGAGTTCTTTGGTGGTGCCCATGGTTAATGAGGGACTGTTGTGTTCCCTGGAGGGAGAGCTATTTTCTTGTTTTCTCATATTTCTTGAGCCTCTGAGCTGGTTGCAATGCGTTTATGCTTTGAGAACCCATCTCATCTGCTGTAAAAAGGTACAATGATTAAATGTAAATGGAAAAACTATATTTTATTGATTTATTAGTCAACGGTAATGAATGTTCAATGCGGAAAACTTGAAAGCCGTGAGAAAATATTACTTAAGCAAAAAATTCACTCATAACTCATAACAGAGCGTTAAGCCCTGGCTAATGTTTCACTGTGTGTTCTTCGGTGTTTCTGCTGACAGCAGTTCGAATCCTAGATTCAGGAGCTTGAAACTCACACTGGGCATGCCCAAGATCCCGAGAGGAGAATGGAGGAGAAGGGATTGCGGTGTGGCCATCGCCCCTGGGGGTTGATTTCTCACTTTCTGTCTCTCTGCCTCTTTGAGCGTGCTCAGAGTGCACACTCCCTATGGCAAAAATCTCTCTCTCTAAAAATAATAATAATAATGTGAACACTATCTTATGTGACTGAGTTTGGTCACGATTAGCGCTCACCTCACTGGCATCTCGAAGGAAAATGAAAAGTACGCATTCGTCTCTGATCCAAGCCAACTCCTCATGGTTCCTGAGCCGTGGACTCCGAATGTCTTCCGGTCCTTCTTGTACTGAGCTGGACAGTCCAAGGTACATGGGTGCTTCTTGACCACACACAGAAACTGCTGAGCAAATCATTCCAATAATCCTCCCCTAGGAGCCACGATTGCTGTCGTGTAACCCTCAGAGTAGACGTGAACAAGGCATGAGGTAAACAGCAGGAGAAAAAGCAAAGCACACAGAAGAGAGAGAACGACAAGAGAAAAAGAGGGACACAGCGATAGAGTGAAATCAGAGTGTCTGCCCTCCTTTACTTATTCATATTAACACTGTCTTTTTTTTTTTTTTTTTGGAGAGGTTTTTGCTATAAGGGCATGTGCGCTCGCCAGACAGAGAGAGACAGAGAGACGGAAAGCGAGAAATCACCCCTGGGGGGATGGTCACGCCGCAATCCCTTCTCCTCCATTCTCCTCTCAGGATCTTGGGCATGCACACACACGCGCCCGGCGTGAGTTTTAAGCCACCGGGTCCGGGACACGAACCGCGGTCAACTACGTGGGAGTCCAGTGACATAGCCATTACGCTAACTGCTGGTTCCTTATTGACACTGTCTTTGTCCCCAGGTTTTTGCTCTATCTCTTGGCTTCTGTGTTCTTTCCTTTTCCTTTTTTTTTTAATTTAAAGAGGTTTTTGCTATAAGACATGGGTGCTTGCTAGACAGACAGAGAGACAGAAAGTGAGAAACCACTCCCCAGAGAGGATGGCCATACTGCAGTTCCTCCTCCTCCATTCTCCTCCTGGGATCTTGGGCACGCACGCACATGCATCTGGCATGAGTTTCAAGGTGTCAGGTCCGGGACTCAAACTGCAGGCCACCACGTGGGAGTCCAGTGCCTTAACCACTGGGCCACCGGCTGGCTCCTGTATTTGTTCTGAGCAGGTTGGAGTCATGGAGGAGGAAGTATTGCAGTGTGGCCACCTCCCAGTGGGGGTTGCTTTCTCCCTATCTTCATCTGGGTCTCTTCGCTCTCTCTAGAGATTGTACTCTGCCTTCTTGCAATTTAAACAAATAAACTATACTTGTTTATGAGGGGCTTAGTTATTTTTTTTCAAGAGTTTTTTTACCCTTGCAAAAGAGAGACAGAGTGAAAGAGAGAGGGAAAGCAAGAAATCACTTGATGAGGGATGGCCACACCACAATCCCTTCTCCTTCATTCTCCTCTCGCAATTTTGGGCACACCATGTGATTTTTCAAGTTTCCGGGTGCGAGACTTGAACCGCAATTGACCATGTGAGAGTCCAGCACCATGATCACTATGACACCTGCTGATCCCTCAAGGACTTTTCTAAACCTCAGCGGGTATGGGATACACTAGCTTTGTAGATTTCTTGCCATACCCATTCTGGTTGTGGCTCTGTCACTGAGGAAGGTATTGTTTTTGGGGGGGGCAGCAGGTGGTGTGGTGATTAAAGACACTGGACTCCCACATGGCCGACCGTGGTTCGAGTCCCGGACTTGGCGGATTCCTTTCTCACTTTCTCGCTCTCTCTCTACCTGTCCCTCTCTGGTCAAATATAAACAAACAAACAAATAAATAAATAAATAAATAAATAAAGGTAAATAATACAATTATTCTTTTTTAAAAAAGAAAGCTATTGTTGAATGTATGTGTCTAAATTACAACAAAATAAACTTGGTACTTTTTTTTATAAAAAAAAGAATTGTTTATTTAATTTTACTTATAATTATTTTTTAAATTTGACCAAAGAGAGTCCAAGAACGAGAGGGAGAGGGAATGTGCGAAAACAAGCTGCCAAGTCCAGGACTTGAACCGTTGTCAGCCATGTGGGAGTCTAGCACCTCCACCACCGTGCCACCTGCAAGTACTAGTAAACTTTATTACTGTCATTTAATGTCATTTTTCCACAGACGTGTTGAGGTCCCCTCATTTAATATTCAACACATTATATACAAGAGAATATAAATGTTATTTGAGTGTATATATATATATATATATAGAGAGAGAGAGAGAGAGAGAGAGATACAGAGAGAGATTTTATAAGTTATATAATTACAATTTACAAATAATAATTACAATTATATAAAGTATCAAGTATTATTTATAATTATTTTAAAATTTTAAAAATACATTAAAGAGGGAACCAGCAGTTAGCGTCATGGCTATGTCGCTGGACTCCCATGTAGTCGACCGCGGTTCGCGTCCGGGACCCGGTGGCTTAAAACTCATGCCGGGCGCGTGTGTGTGTGTGTGCCCAAGATCCCGAGAGGAAAATGGAGGAGAAGGGATTGCGGCGTGGCCATCCCCCCTGGGGGGTGATTTCTCGCTTTCTGTCTCTCTGTCTCTCTCTGTCTGGCGAGTGCACGCACCCTATAGCGAAAACCTCTCTAAAAAAAAAAAAAAAATGCAGTAAAGAGATACCATTCTGTGTTCTTTATAACATGCCTTTTGCCCAACAAACCAATAGGATCCCATGATGTTTATGAGAAAGGGAGAAAAAAACACACAAAATAGGGAAAGCAGAGGATATGAGAAACCCTATGCATGTCGGAGAGGAATATGACAATTTTACTAAATACAGTTAAAACGGAAAGGGCTGCAAAGCAAGCCGGCTTCCTTTAGGTGGAACTTTGCTACGTTGGGTGAGGGACCGCCGTCCTATTCTGACTGGCCAGAGGGAAATAAAAGAATGACATTAAAGAAAGAGTCGAATAAAAAATAGTTCAAAGGGTAATGAAGTCATCCTCCGTCAATGCTTTTTTTCAGGCTTCACTTCCAGACATCCCTAAGTGGAAGATGTATTGGAGTGTGAAATTGCTTCCTGGGGACAGTGTGGAGAAGAAAACGGAATGATGTCATTTAAAACAATTGGGACAAGCCCTGGAGAGGGACGCCGTGAAGGAGTTAGAGCGGATGCATTTAAAGGAGCACGTCTCGTCTCTGAACGCGGTGGGCGTCAACACACACGCTTTGGGCTATTAAAGCACACAGAAAATGCTAGAAAAACGTGTCACAGTGAACAACACAGATCTCTGGGTGGCTTTTTCTTTAAAGAGATTTTTGCTATTGGGCACGTGTGCTCACCAGAAAGACAGAGAGACAGAAAGTGAGAAATCACCCCCCAGGGGGGATGGCCACGCCGCAATCCCTTCTCCTCCATTCTCCTCTCGGGATCTTGGGCACGCACGCACACGCACCCGGCGTGAGTTTCAAGCCTCTGGGTCTGAGACTCGAACCGTGGTCGACTACATGAGAGTCCAGTGATGTAACCATGACGCCACCTGCTGGTCCCCGCATGCTTATCTTCTCATCAATGATGACGAATAAGCCTCCTCTGTCCCAGCGAGTGTACGTACTCCTCACTGTATGAACGTCTGGGTTTCTGCCGTTTCTGGCATGGATCACTCTGTCGGAGGCCAAGTGGAGCCATTTCCTGTTTTCGTTTGTCAAACTGGGCTGTCCACTCGGAGCATTGTCTAACTGTCCTACTGTCACGTCGTCCTTTCACCCTCCAAGGCATGTCTTCAGTTTTTATTTCTTGGCATCTTGAGCACCCACGCACATGCGTCTGGCGTGAGTTTAAGCCACCGGTTCCGGGACTCGAACCGCAGTCAGCTACGTGAGAGTCCAGCGACGTAACCATTACGCCATCTGCTGATCCCATGGCTACAGTTTTAATAACTGAAAGCATTGATACCTTGAGTCCAGGCGAGACTGTAAAAGACAGCCAACTAAATACCCAGGGCTTTGTGGTGACAGCCATAAATTTTAATATTTTTAAGCAAAACGATCATCAGAAAATGTGTTGGCACTGAAATTATTTAAATGTTCTCAGCACTATATATTTTGACAGCCATCAGCCTTGGAATTCCCAGCAGTGTGTGAAAATAAAGTTTCATATTGTGGCAATTGAGACACATGTAGGTGCCCTCAATTTTTTCCTAAAATACTAGTTTAACTTGTGTTCTTCTTTACTAGAAAATGGGTAGCCTAGACACTGTCATTGTTGTTTCTTCAGTGGCTGGATGGGCAGGAACGGAAGATACCCCACCGTGGAACAGGAGACAACTCTAATCAAGATGGAAGCAAGGAACCATTCACCTAACCAAGTAGCAAATGGCACCAGCAGCTAAGGCACTGGACTCCCACATGGTAGACCACAGTTCAAGCCCCGGACCTGGTGGCTTGAAATGCACGCCAGCCACATGTGCGTGCATGCCCAACATCCCATGAGGAGAATGGAGGAGAAGGAGTTGCAGTTTGATCATCCTCCTTGAGGGGTGATTTCTTGTTTTCTGTCTCTCTGTCTCTCTCACTGCAGAGAGCACACACATCCTATGGCAAAAATCTCTCAAAGAAAAACTTAGTTAGTGACATAACAGATATTGATATCTATCCTTGAGGAGGTGCACTGAAAAAGATAGTCATAATTTTATTTTATTTTTTTAGACTTTGACTTTTTTAATTGAGAAATATAGAAAATTAAGAGGTTGGGGGAGAGGAACACAGGTGAAAAACATGGGAAAACCATAAAGACATAAGAGGAATAGCTAAAGAAATGGTTGCAATTTAGCTTCAAGAAGAGGGGCATCATGATTTAAAACAGAAATTCAGGGCTAGCAGGTGGCACGGTGGTGAAGGGTGTTGGATTCCCACATGGCCAACCATGGTTTGAGTCCCAGACCTGCTGGCTTACTTTCTCTCTCTCCGTCTCTCACTCTGTCCCTCTCTGTTCAAATTTTACTAAATAAATAAATAAAGGGTTGGGTTTTTTTTTAAGTTTAAAAAAAAAAACAGAAATCCATGAACACGTGCATATTTCTCATGCCAGCGCACAAAGGTGAATGGGAAAATAAGGGGGACATTTTATTTCCAGGTGATCGTTAAGCCCTTGAAGACTGATCAAACCTCCCCAGAATATTGGTGTGAAAGAGGAGAAGGCCCAAAGGCATGCAAGCCCTGTTTCTGATGTAAAGCAAAATCTTTTTTTTTTTTTTTTTTTGGGGGGGGGGAGAAGTTCTTGCTATAAGGTGCGTGTGCTCGCCAGAAAGAGAGACAGAGAGACAGAAAGCGAGAAATCAGACCCTAGGGGGGAATGGCCACGCCGCAATTCCTTCTCCTCCATTCTCCTCTCGGGATCTTGGCACACACGCACACGTGCCCGGCGTGAGTTTAAGCCACCGGGTCTGGGACTTGAACTGCGGTGGACTACATGGGAGTCCAACAATGTAGCCATTATGTCATCTGCTGGTCCTGGTTTTCCCATTTTTTAAATCAACAAACCTCAAAGTGGGTCCACTGGATAAGCAGTATACCAATCATTTTTTCTTTTTTTTAGAGAGATTCTTGTTATAGGACACATGTGCTCGCTAGAGAGACAGGGAGAGACAGAAATCGAGAAATCACCCCTCCAGGGAGGATGGTCACACCACAGTCTCTCCACCTCCATTCTCCTCTCAGGATCTTGGCATGTACGCACACATGCCTGGTGTGTTTGAAACCTCTGGGTCCAGGACTAGAACTGTAGCCTGGCACAGAGGAGTCTAGCAACATCCACATTACCCCATCTGCTGGTCCCAACCAATCATTCTTAGATTTCACCATGGTGGTGGAGCGGGGACTAGGGAAATGATTTATAAATCTGATTAAGTTCTTACAGGGCACGTGCATTTGCTGGAGAGAGAGAGAGAGAAAGAGAGAGAGAGAGAGAGAGAGAGAGAGAGAAATCCCCCAAGCGGTGGCCACACCGCAATCCCTTCTCTTCCGTTCTCCTCTCAGGATCTTGGGCGTGCACGCACACAAATGCCCTTCATGACTTTCAAGCTCCCAGGTCTGGACTCAAATCATCGTCGACCATATGAGAGTCCAGCACCTTTTCTTTTCTTTAAAAAAATTAATTATTTATTTAATTTTATTTATTCATTCATTTGTTTCCATTGGATCAGAGAGAGACAGAGAGAGAGAGACAGACTGAGAAAGCAAGCCACCAGGTCTGGGACTCGAACCATGGTCAGCCATGTGGGAGTGTCCAGCACTTTAATCACTACCCCCTGTTGCCCTCTTTTTCTTCCTTTACTCTTTTTTTTTTTTTTTTTTTTTTTGGAGAGGTTTTCGCTATAGGGCACGTGCACTCACCAGACAGACAGAGAGAGACAGAGAGACAGAAAGCGAGAAATCACCCCCCAGGGGGGATGGTCATGCTGCAATCCCTTCTCCTCCATTCTCCTCTCGGGATCTTGGGCATACACGCACATGCACCCGGCATGAGTTTTAAGCCATTGGGTCTGGGACGCGAACCGCGGTCGACTACGTGGGAGTCCAGCTACATAGCCATTATGCTAACTGCTGGTTCCCTTCCTTTACTCTTTTGAGAAACAAGCAGCCTCAGCCAGGTTTTGGGAAGGACGCCCGCCAGCACACACCTGCTTGTCCTAGTTAGCTGGGGTCACAATGCACACGCGCACACCTGCTATATCTAGGTCATCCCAGAAACCAGTCCGCGGACCTGCCTGTGGCTTCCAGCACGGTGGGATGTCAGGCTACCAGGGTGCCTCTGTGGTTGGTTCTGGGAAATCTTCTTCATAAACACGGTCAAGATGGTTCCACACCCCTCACCGCACCCCAACTTCCTTCCTCTTCTCCAGTTCATTCTCGGGACCATCCCTTCTTCTCTATCTATAAACATTATTTTATTTTCAATAAATAGTCTTTTAATATAGAGAGACCTGAGCTCTCTCCACACCAGCATAAAAACAGCTCTCCCGTACAATACGATAATCTCCTTTCCCTTAATATAGCATCGTACATCTTGCAGCCCTATTAAACCGCCGGAGTGAAGTATTATGATTGCTATTATTTCTAGTAATTGAGTCCGTATTGATCGACGACGTGACCACCATGGTGACTGGGGGACGAATCGGGTACAGTGTTCTCCGCCGGGGCTTTCCCCGTGCTGTTTATCTTTCTAAGACCTGATTTAACTACCTGCCTTAGAGTCTAATGCATTCCGTGAGATATTTTAAATGGGATTAAATATAAATTAGGGACTCTGCCAGAATTTCGAACGTTTGGGCTTATATCATACAAGCCTAATGAACTGGTATTTTAAGCCCTTTTTTCCTCTGGGTGCCAGCTTATTTTAAATTTGATATTGCGTGCGGCCATTATAGGATTAGATGCACTATTTTGAAATGAGTTCTGCGAGGGCTGTAAATTCCTACCGCCTGTAATTGAAAACGAGAGGTTCGGAGCTTCCTATCGATGAAACCGTTGACGGTAATTACCCGTGCATACGGCGGGGCATGGCGAATCTTATTCCCACGATGGAGACAAATGCTTCATAAGGCGAAGGTGTCGCTTTGCCCAAGGAGTAGTCCATGGGGTACTCAGCGTGTTGACTTTCATAAGAATAGCCTTGGTGAAGCCGGCAGGTGGTGTAGGGATGAAGGTGCTGGATCCCACGTGGTCGACTCTGCGGTTCAAGTCCCGGACTTGACACCTTGAGCATCACCCCAGACGCATGTGTGTGCCTCCCCCAAAATCCTGAGAGGAGACCAGAGGAGAAGGGATTGTGGCATGGCCATCCTCGCTGGAGGGTGATTTCTCATGTTCATTGTCTGTCTCTGTCTCTCTCTGGAGGGCACACATGGCCTATAACCAAAAAACAAAAACACAAACAAAACTGGGGACTTCATGTTCCCTAGAAGAACCAATGCTGTAACCCACGAGGGGAGGAACGAGGCTTTGTGGACCTGCTTTTTGTCCACACCCTGAGCATCACGTTTGTGAATAATTACTGCTGTAATTAGTCCCTTGTAGAGAAGGGGGCCTGTCGTACCCATCCGGCCTGTTCGCTCCACGTGACTCTCAGGCCAAGAAGACATGGTGAAGAAGACGTGCTTTATGGTCCCATAGGAAGCAAAGGAGACCACAAGTCGGTAGAGCTGGGTTTCCCTCTAGTTTGCTGGTACGTTTCTGCAGGAGGGCGTGTGTGCACCCCAGGGACAGTTGGAAAGGGAGAAAGCACCCCTCAATGAGGTCTGATCACAGCTGTAACTGCCCTCTGTTTCTTCTTCTGGTGGGGGCACGCACGCCCACAGACCTGCTAGGTTTTTAAGATGCCTGGGCTGAGATTTGAACTCCATGGTCAACCATGTGATACCCAGCTGCTTTAACCAGTAGGCAAGCAGCCCTTTCACTATCTCTATATAGAAAACAGCAGTGCGTATGCATGTGTAAGAGAAGAAAGAGGGAGGAGAAGAAAAGCCCCCTCCACAGGGCTGGTCATGCGACATTCCCCTTCCTCTTCTCCAGCAGGTTCCTGGGCATGTTTAGAAGCCTCCAGGGCAGGGGGCGTAAGCCTTAGCTGCCATGTGGTTTCTTGTTTTGCAATCTGACACATCTACAATGGAGACAAGAGCCGAGCCAGGTCTCATTCTTGAATCTGATGGGAGAGTTTTCAGTATGAATCAGCCTCATTTTCTTTTCTAGTTTTTTCCCCATAGGGCATGTGCATTTGCTAGAGAGAGAGACCATGAGAGGGAAAGTGAGAAATCACCCTGGTGGAGGGGGTGGCCATGCTGCAATCCCTTCTCCTCTATTCAAAATCATCCCAGGATTCTGGGCATGCATGCACACGTGGCTGGCATGGGTTTCAAGTTGCCAGGTCCGGGATTTGAACAGTGGTTGGCCACATGGGAGTCTAGCACCTCAACTACCACGCCACCTGCTGGCCCCAAAGCCTCATATTCTTACTGTGTGCACCTGCTGGGGGAGGTTATGAATTTATAGATTCACAATAGTTTTGGAATACATGTATCATCTCATCTGACTCCAACCACGTGTGTGCATGCACATGCTACAGAGTAGTCATATGATTAACTGAGAAAAACACGGAAGGAGTCCTGCTGCAGTGACACAGGCTGTGGGAGGCTACTGAACCCTCCTAAGGTCTCAGAGGGCCCGAGTGTGGATCCCCTGTGGACCTGACCCTGTTACTCATGCCTCAGTGCACCTGTGGTCCTGGTGGCTTGAGAAGTAGTGGGGAGAACCACACAGTGCCAGGACCCTGCCGAAGAAATCTCTCTTGAAATAAAATAAGTTAACTTAAAAAAATAAATACCCCCAGAAAGACTCATGCAGACATAAGTATGAGTACATGATTAAATTTAGTGAACCTGGGAGCCCACAGATGGCATGATGGTTTCGTGACTGGACTCCCATGTAGTCGACTGTGGTTCAAGTCTTGGATCCGGTGAGTTAAAACTCATGCCAGGTGCGTGTGCGTGTGTGTGCAAAATCCCGAAAGGAGAATGAATGGAGGAGAAGGGATTGTGGCATGCTCACCTTCTGGTGTGTATATGGGGCTGTTCTTGCTTTCTGTCTCTCTGTCTCTCTGTGGTGAGTGCACGTTCCCTATAACAAAAGAAAAACTCTTGGGACTAGCAGTTAGCATAATGGCTATGTCGCTGGACTCCCACGTAGTCGACTGCAGTTCGCATCCCGGACCCGGGGTTTAAACTCACTCCGGGTGCATGTGCATGCAAGCCCAAGATCCCGAGAGGAGAATGGAGGAGAAGGGATTGCGGTGTGGCCATCCCCCCTGGGGGGTGATTTCTTGCTTTCTGTCTCTCTGTCTCTCTCTGTCTGTCTGGTGAGCACACGCACCCTATAGCAAAAACCTCTCTCCCCCCAAAAAAATTACAAAAACAAAAGAAAAACTCTCAAAAAATTTTACTTAATCTCCTCCCTCCCCCATATAGTGTGTGTGCTTTGACAGAGCAAAAAATTGAGCAATTTCCCCTTGGGGGGACAGCCACCCTGCAATATCATCTCTCCATTCTCCTCCTGAGATTCTGGGCACGCATGTACATGCACCTGGAGTGATTTTCAAGCCTCCAGGTCTGGAACTTGAACTGCAGTCGGCCATGTGGGAATCCAGCACCTTAACCACCACACCACCTGCTGGTCCTGATAACCACCATTTTTAAAGAATATTTCATTTTCACTACAGAAAGAAAGGGACACAGGGGAAAAAGAGTCCTTTAACAGACAGAAGGATGGAAAGTTATCTGTGGAAAATGATGTACCCGGCACTGCCTTTGGCTTTATTGACATGCACACATGTGTGCTTAGACAGCCATATTAATTGTACCATATAAAGATGTCCAGCGATGACATGTGACTTTTTAAAAATAATAAAATTAAGGGACCAGCAGTTAGCGTAATGGCTATGTCGCTGGACTCCCATGTAGCCGACCATGGTTCGAGTCCCGGACCTGGTGGCTTAAAACTCACGCCGGGCACGTGTGTGTGCATGCCCAAGATCCCAAGAGGAGAATTGAGGAGAAGGGATTGCGGCATGGCCATGCCCCCCGGGGGGTGATTTCTTGCTTTCTGTCTCCCTGTATCTTTCTGTCTGACAAGAGCACGCGCCCTATAACAAAAACCTCTTCAAAAAAAAAAAAAAAAATCTTCATCTTATTTCAGTGGCTAGACTTGCACCTGAAAAGAAATATATATAGGAATTAAGATCTCGGGGGCTGGGGGGAGGAAGAAAGAAAGAAAGAAAGAAGAACGAACGAACCTTTGGAAATGGAGTATATTTCTATTTTACATTTTCTTTAGATATAGACACCTTCAAATATTCACAGGAGTATAATCCTCCTACATATAAAATACAAAGGTTATAAATCCTTCTAATGAGATCACTTTCAAGGACATTCCTATGAAATAGGACATTCCAAGCACCTTTAAGGCCGTTGCCCTACTTTATTATGGTTTATTAAGATTACTAAAGCAATAGTTAGCCCATCAGAGAATTAAGTGTTCAATAAAATGGCTTTGTTCATGCACAGCCTACTTACTACAGAAAAACATGAAGAAGCACGGGGTTTATATGGTAGTTAAAATAGCTGCATAGTTCTATTAAAAAGCAATCCTATGACATGGTACAAATTTGGTCTTTTATACTACTGGTGACAGACATAATCCATTCTTCATTAAAATAACTCCATCTCCTAAAGGACATTAATTTATATACAGAGTGTGGTCTCCCTTGTTTTAAAACCTTTTAAATGTCCTAAATGCTCATGTCCACTATTCTGTGACAAATTTATTCCATAGTAGACATAGAAATAGGAAAGCATGCATATATGTAAGTAAGCAAACATTCATATATGTAAATAAGCAAACACAGATACATATAAGTAAGCAAACATGCATATCTGATGTGGAAGTGTGTATTATTACTTTTTAAAAAGAATTCTTTTATTTACCTTTATTTTTTTATTTTAGTTTGGCCAGAGAGGGACAGAGTGTAAGAGAGAGTGAGAGAAAGAAAGAGGGAAAGTGAAAAAGCAAGCTGCCAGGTCTGGGACTTGAACCACAATCGGCAATGTGGGACTTCAGTGTCCTTAACTGTCACGCCACTTGCTGACCCCAAGAGTGTGTATATTGAATGTGTTACTCTTATCATTGTACTTATTTCAACAATGATGTCTTCTACTTCATACTCTTTAAATAATTACCAGGGTGTATATTATAAGAATTTGTAAAATTCAAAGACATAATTATTAAATCATAAAACATCTTAAAGGACATAAAATCCCACTCTTTATGTGCTTATAAAATACTTTTTTTTTTGCCATAGGGTGTGTACACTCACTAGAGAGACAGAGGACAGAGAGAGAGAAAGTGAGAAATCACTCCCTAGGGGGAATGACCATGACACAAGCCCTTCTCATTCATTCTCCTCTTGAGATTTTGGGCATGGACACATATGCACCCAGTGTGAGTTTCAAGCCACTGGGTCCGAGGCTCAAACTGCAGAGTCTGCCATGTGAGATACAGCTGCCTGAACCTTCACACCACCTGCTGGTGCTCAACTTTCTATTTTTAAGCAGTAGATATTTTGGGTCATTGGGAGAGTCATGATGCAATTTTTCATTAAAAAAAAAATAGAAAAATATGTCATGACTTTCCTGATGACCTAACAGAATAACCACAGATGAACTCAACAAAGGTACCAAAAAATAAAATACTGAAAAAAGTTGTTTGATACTGTTTGATGATTAAGACATATCTTTGAAGATCAAAGGACAGTGAGCTTAAAATTAATGTTAGATTCATAAGGGGACATCTCAAGATCCATGGAATTTTCATAATTGCTGACAATCATTTGATGAAATAATGTTCATATCTCATATGTTTTAAGTATACTTAGACTTTAAATATTTAAAAAATAATAATAAATAATAAATAATTCTTTTAAAAAAATAAACTTTAAAACATAAAGTAGGCATTTGTGAGAAATTAAGGTATAATGAAGTTCCTGTCTTTTACTACCTCGCTACTGAAGTGGCTTATGGGTTCTGAGGCAAAACCCAGAGACCTTCAAAGGCACCAAGAGATGATGGAACAATGTTCTGAATAAGGTCTGTCCTCACAACCTAAGGGAAGCAAAAGAAGATGAAGCTGTGTCCCTAGAGGCTCTAGCTTGGAGAAGGTACACCAAGTCCACACGCAGTGGTTTCCACTGAGACTTGTCGGCAAAAGTATCCCAGTCTGCAGAAATAATCATGAACATGGTTTATTTCTAAACGCGAATGTGTGTGACTGGCCCGGAGACAGGTAAACATGTCTTTTCTCGGAGTATTCAGATACAGGGTTTCCTTTTATTTGATTTTGAGCATGAGAGACAAGGTTTGTAATTTAGTGGATTTGGCCGAAAGGGGTGGAACATCTGGAAGTGGGGGCTGGTTGCTTAGAGGTGGGTTTTTACCATTTTCAGGTTGGTGATTTGAAAGGGAGGTCTGAGTTTCAGGAAGGCGTCAGTAAAGAGTGTACCTTTACTGAAATAGGACATCTTGTATACATCACAAGGAGAGGCTGGAGGAAGAGTCCTGTTATCAACGAGTCAAATGATCTGCTAAAGTTTGGGGGCCTGACTCGCACAAGCCCTCTTGGGAGGGATTTTTGGAAATAGTCAAATGCAGTCAGACTTCTGTCCTCAGACGGGACGAATAAAATGCATACATTGGAGTTTTAAATAGATGACTAATATTTAGCAGAAGTTGTGTTTAGGAAAAGCATTTTCTTTTCGCCAAAGGATGTGTGCATTCACCAGAGAGACAGAGAGATACAGAGACAGAGAGAGGGAGAAAGCATGGCCCACGGTAGGGCTGGCTGATGATGATGTGGATTGTGGCACCAGGATCCTATTAAAGTTTCTATCTCTCTCTTTCTCTATTTCTCTCCTTCATGAAAAAAATTAAACTTTAAAAAAATAAGAAAAAAATAGAGTCTTGCCTAGAATCGAAAGATAAGATCGCCAGCAAAAAATAGAATATTTAAAATTCCCAGCATATTACATGAAATAGACCTACACCAATACATCATGATAAACTCTGGAGACAAAAGTAAAATTATCGAGAATGCAGCCAGGAAATTTATATTTCTCACTTTCCCTCTCACTGTCTCTGTCTCTCTCTCTCTCTTTCTCTCTCTCCAGTGAGCACACACACCCTAAGGCAAAAACCTTAAAAAAAAGTAAAAACTCATCAAAGTTATTTTGTCTATTAGTCATCGACGCTTATTTTTCATATAAATAAGAGTTATTTGTTATATGTATATTATTCATATAAATAAGAGCTGCTTTTTTAAATTCCTCTTTCTATAGTCTGGGTTATTTGTAGTACTGAGCTATTACCAATCAACTTGTTACGAGCATCCTTGTACCAATATCTTACTAAACTATTTTCATTTTTTCCTGAGAAAATATTTAGGCGTAGTTAGTGTATGTGTGTTTGTAGATTTTGTTCTTTTTTGGAGAGGTTTTTGCTACAGGGCGCGTGCGCTTGTCAGAAAGACAGAGAGAGACAGAGAGATAGAAAGCGAGAAATCACCCCCCCAGGGGGGATGGTCACGCCACAATCCCTTCTCTCCATTCTCCTCTCGGGATCTTGGGCACGCACGCACACGCGCCCGGCGTGAGTTTTGAGCCACCAGGTCTGGGACTCGAACCATGGTCGACTACATGAGAGTCCAGCGACATAGCCATTATGCCAACTGCTGGTCCCAGTGTGTTTGTAGATTTTAAATAAAATTTTCTGTCATTAAGACGCGAAGATTACGTTGTAATTTTGTGATTATGTCATTTTCTTTTATTGTGCATAGAGTCTTTTCAAGTGAAAGAGTGTGTGTGCATTCTCCTATGATTTTTTTTTTTTAATATCCACAATCCTGTGTGTCTTCTAGAACATTTATTGTGATTGCCTGCTGGTCACTTTGCAACCTGGATGTATTTTAATTAACTTTCTGTTTACACACTTTCAGCCAGTTTTATTTCCTGTGACAGCATTTTATATAAAGCCAGTCAATGTTTTTTACAGCAGGGGGACATCTCCAGTTCATCACATTATTGGAAAAAGCATACGAAGCTTTCTAATTTGATACAAACGGCCTCACTGGCATTTCATTCTGTTGTGCCATTTATAGAATCGTATAACTTTGGACAGCATGATAACCATACTTGAAAGAATGCATTCTAGTGAGTTACTCACTTTATTCTCCAACGTTGAAGGGGATGTCTCCCCAAGACTTGTCTATAGTATTTTCAGCCAGAGAACCAGAATTATCATCCAATGTGTCTGTGTGCACATGTGTGTGTAAAACAGAGAGACAGGGAGAGAGACCCATTTTATTTGAGTGAGTGATGATAGCTTTTTAATGTAGTGAAGTTCTCTTAAACACCATTGTATTTTCAATAGTGTGTTTGCATGGTACCAGCCTGATTGGTAAACACATACATATGCATATATATATATATATATATATATATATATATCCATCTATATCTATCTATCTATCTATCTATCTATCTATCTATCTATCTATCTATTAAATAGATGGCTTGGTGGTTAAGGGGCTGGACTCCTACATGGCTGATTGTAGTTCAAGTCCTGGATCCAACAGCTTGCTTTCTTATTTTCTCTCTCTCTGTTTCACTTTGGTGAATGCACATGCCCTATAGTAAGTTATAATAATAATAATGATAATAAGTAAACACAACTAAATAAGTAATTCTTTAAAAAATTTTTTCGAAGTCCCAATGCTTAGCTTTGCATGAATACCTTCAAATCAATGTTATGTAGAAAGATCAAGGAAAGATCCTATCACCCATCTTCATAATCTAAAAGATCTTGTGTCTTTCAAAAAGAAGAAATTGAAAAGAAAGTGACTGAATTAATCATTTGTCTTTGTGATTATTTTCATCTCACCAGTGAGGACATACTATAAGAATCTGCACGTATTTGTGGCCAATGCACATTATCATTTTCTTCCACTCTTTACTTATTGGGGGGTTCTCTCTTTTCATAAGCTCACAATTCATAACTACACATTTGGAGGTATAAAACATGAAGAATCTCTCATTAAGCAGTTGACTTTTCTTGCACAAGTGGACTTCAAAAAATTGTGCAGAAATGAAATTAAAACATCAATTTTTTTAACCAAAAAATGCTTAAAATCTGTGCCCAGATTTTTCCTAACTCATTCCCCAAGGGTATTTTAAAGACTTTCTGTATATAAGAATATCCTGCTTTTAAGACTGCAATAGTTTGAGAAGAAGAGATATAAAAGATAAGGACTGAAGATGTTTAAAACACAGTCAAAAATTGATGCTTTTTTTGAATTAAAGCATGTATAGTTGCAACTGTATATCAGAAAACTTGGAGCGAAAAAACAGGACACTCATTATTCTTTACTATCATTAATCATCTCACTGAATGTCCCTTAATCGACATCAATATCGATCTTTGTTTCTACTTTATCTTTGTAGTGTGATCTATTATACTGGATATTTGCAAGCATGCTTCTTAGAAAAACAAATGTGGCATCATTTGCTAATGCTCTGAGAATAAATTTAGGTGCTTGAGTGTGTGTGTGTGTGTTTTAAGATTCTGGCCATAGGGCGGGTGTGCTCTCAGGAGAGACAGAAACAGTGAGAAGGAAAGTGAGAAACACCCCCCCCCCCGGGGGGGGGGGGGGATGGCCATGCGACAATCCCTTCTCCTCCATTTCTTCTGGGCTTTGGGACCTGCATGCCCACATACCAGGTATGAGCTTCAAGGTGCCAGATCCAGGACTCGAACTGCAGGTAGCCATGTGGGAGTCCAGCTCATTAACCACTATGCCACCCGCTGTCTCCTCATAGGTGGTGTTTAATTGGAGATTTGAACTTGGCTGGGCTAAGGCATGCCCTGCAAAGCTTGCTTTCTCCGTGTGTCTGCTAGGGTGTTTCTAGAAGAGATTTGAACTTGGATGGATGGGCTGAGTGGGGAAGACTTCTCCTCACAGTGACAGACACATTGTAAAGAGTTGGGGATCCCAACAGAATAAAAAGGTGAAGGAGAAGTACATTCTCTCCCTCTTTTTTTTTTTGGAATGAGGACTTGCTATTTTATAACTGCATGTTATAACTGCAGGCCCTCAGTTTCCTTGGTTCTGAAGCCTTTAGATTAAAAAAATATACATTTATTATTATTTTTAACTTGTTAGAGGGCATGTGCGTTCACTAGAAAAAGACAAAGAGAGAAGGAAAGTGAGAAAGCAAGCTGCCAGGTCTGGGACTTGACCTGTGGTCGACCAGGTGGGAGTCCAGCACCCTAACCACTATACCACCTGCTGGCCCCTGAAACCTTCAGAATGGAACTAAACCATGCCCCAGGCTTCCCTGGGTCTCCAACTCGCAAACAGCCTTTGTGGGATTTATTGGCATTTATAATCACATGAACCAATTCCTCTTATAAATCTCCTCTTCTCTCTCTGTCTTACCTACAGGGTCTTCAAAAGGGTCATTAAAAAAAGTATGAAGAAAGTAAGCACGACTTTCCAATTCTTTTGCACCAAAATAAACTCATATGTTTATTTCATTTTTCCACAAACTTTATTATTATTTTTTTTTTGAGAGGTTTTTGCTATAGGGTGTGTGCGCTCACCAGAAAGACACAGAGAGACAGAGAGACAGAAAGCGAGAAATCACCCACAGGGGGATGGCCACTGCTCAATCCCTTCTCCTCCACTCTCCTCTTGGGATCTTGGGCACGCACGCACACACGCCTGGCGTGAGTTCAAGCCACCAGGTCCGGGACTCGATCCACGGTTGACTACATGGGAGTTCAGTGACAGAGCCATTACGCTAACTGCTGGTCCCTCCACGAACTTTTTTTAACATATAAAACCTTTTCATGTCCTTCCTGAGAGGAAGTGGCTGACCAATAGCCACTAAATGGAAGTTCCATAGCACCGAGGGTAGTGTGATGCAGGACTCTAATGGAAATTCAAGAGTTCCAATCCCTGGTCCACTTATACATGTTGGACATAATTCTTTTTTTTTTTTTTTTTTGGAGACGTTTTTGCTATAGGGCGCATGTGCTCGCTAGAGAGACAGAGAGAGACAGAGAGACAGAAAGTGAGAAATCACCCCTCAAGGGGGATGGCCACACCACAATCTCTTCTCTTCCATTGTCCTCTTGGGATCTTGGGCATTCACGCACATGTGCCTGGTGTGAGCTAAAGCCACTAGGTCCGGGACTCGAACCATGATCGACTACATGGGAATCTAGTGACATAGCCATTACGCCAACTGCTGGGACATTGTACATAATCTTGATTGGCCAGAACTAGGGATAGCCATCAGGGTATGGGAACCCAGTGAGGGTGTTTACCTTTCTGTGCCTCATACTTTCATGAAAGAAATCATCTCAACAAAATAATAATAATAAGCTTGGGGGTCTGGCAGGTGGCATGGTGATTAAGGGCATTGGACTCCCACATGGCCAACTGCGGTTCAAGTCTTAGACCTGGCGGCTTGCTTTCTCACTTTCCCTCTCTCTCTCTCTCACTCTCGGTCTGTCCCTCTCTGGTCAAATTAAAATAAGTAAATAAATAAATAAATAAGCTTAAATAAAATAATACTTTTTAAAAAATTTAATAAATAGATGATAAGCTTGGGGTCAGCAGGTGAGGCAGCAGTTAAGGTGCTGGACTCCCACCTGACTGACTGCATTGTGAGTCCTGGACTCGCTGGCTTGAAACTCACACCAGGTACCTGTGCGTGCACGCTCAAGATCTTTGGAGGAGAATGGAGGAGGAGGGATTGTGGCATGGCCATCCTCCCTGGGGCTATATGTGATTTCTTGCTTTCTGTCTCTCTGACAAGTGCACGCGCCCTATAGCCAAAATCTCTCCAAACAATAACCATAACAGGCCCAGGTCAGGCAATAGCGTGGTAGTTAAACGTAGCTGGATACCATGTGGCTGACACCACAGTTCGAGTCCCAAACCCAGTGGCTTGGAAAACACACTGGGTACGTGTGAGTGTGTGTCCAAAATCCTAGCAGGAGAAAGAGATGAAAAAGAGGTCATTGTAGTGTGACAATCCCACATAGGTGTGATCTTCTTCTTCTTCTTCTTCTTCTTCTTCTTCTTCTTCTTCTTCTTCTTCTTCTTCCTCCTCCTCCTCCTCCTCCCTCCTCCTCCTCCTCCTCCTCCTCCTCCTCCTCCTCTTCTTCTTCTTCTTCTTCTTCTTCTTCTTCTTCTTGTTTTCTTCTTCTTCTTCTTCTTCTTCTTCTTCTTCTTCTTCTTCTTCTTCCTCTCTCTCTCTCTCTCTCTCTCTCTCTCTCTCTCTCATCTCTGGTGAGCACACATACCCTCTGCAAAAAAAAAAAAAAAAGAAAAGAAAAAAGAAAAAAGTCCAAGCAAGTATTAGAGCCATCTCTGATGACGCACAATTGGAAAACGTTATCAGAACGAAACACCTGGAGAACATCTGCTGTCCTAGCTGGGAGGGCTCATGTTTCTTTTAACAGCAGAAAGGAGAAACATGAAGGAGAAAAATGACCCCCGAGACATAGTTTCATTCCAAAATGAAACCGCAGTGACACGGAGTTGAAAAGTACATCGGAGGTTAAGGTTGCTGAGATCCATTTCCAATCGGGGTTGGAATTTTTAATGTTCTCATCACCGTTTTGTTTCAAAGCTTGGGGTTTTCATAAATGTTTACAGAGATCAGATATTTCTTTGGGTTTTTGTATTCGTCACCTTGGTTAAAAGTGAAAAAAAAAAAAAAGAGAGAGAGAGAGAGGGAAAAAAAAGGGAAGAAAAATGAAGAATCAAACAGTGGGAAAAGAAGAGGCCAGAAGGTGGCATGGTAGTTAAGGCTCTGGACTCCCACATGGTGGACTGTGGTTCAAGTCCCGGACATGACAGTTTGAAAGTCACACTGGGTGTGTGTGTGTGCATGCTCAAAATCTCAGGAGGAGAATGGAAGAGTAGGGATTGTGGCATAGCTATCCCCCTGTGGCATGTTTTTTTTTTTTTAAATCACACTGGGTGTGTGTGTGTGCATGCTCAAAATCTCAGGAGGAGAATGGAAGAGTAGGGATTGTGGCATAGCTATCCCCCTGGGGCGTGATGTTTTTGAAAATCACACTGGGTGTGTGTGTGTGCATGCTCAAAATCTCAGGAAGAGAATGGAGGAGAAGGAATTGTAACATAGCTATCCTCCTGGGGGGTAATTTTTTTTTTTTTTTACTTTCCCTCTCTCTGTCTCTCTCCTCTTGAGCGAGAGCACACGCCCTATGACAACAACCTAAAAAACAATTTTTTTAAATGTCAAAGCAGACAGAGTGAGACTGTGTAAGACTGCTCCATGTGAGAAAGTCCTGGGTTTCCATCAGAGACCTCGATGACTACCCCAGATGCTCTCATGCCCTGACCCAGGGCTGGCTGAAAGCTGTAGGTGGATTCTGGAGTGAGAACCCTGCTGGGTGTGCTGTCTCTCTGTCTCTCTTCCTCATCCTCTCACTTTTGGGAAAAAAGAATAAATGTGCTTTCTGGAGAGACGCAGAGAGAGACAATGAGAGGAAAAGTGAGAAATTGCCCCCCAGGGGGGATGGCCACGCGGCCATCCCTTCTCCTCCATTCTCCTCCTGGGATTTTGGGCACGCACGCACACATGCCCGGAGTGAGTTTCTAGCCTCCAAGTCCAGGTCTTGAACTGTGGGAAAGAAGAAATTCTTCATGTTTAGCTACCCAGGCTGGGGCATTTTGTTATGGTAGCCTTAGAGAAATATCAGAGTACCCAACAAATATTTATTCACGTTCCTTGCATACCGTTTCAATATATAAAAGTGTATACAACATAATTTGGATGACTTTTTAAAAAGTTGAGTTACCAGGACCAGCAGGTGGTGTGGTGGTTAAGGCGCGGGACGCTCCCACATGGGTAACCATGGCTCGAATCCTGCACCTGGTAGCTTGCTTTTCCATTCTCCCTCTCTCTCTTTGTGTCCCTCTCTGGTCAAATTAAAATAAAGGAATGAATAAATAAAATAAAATAAACAGTTATTAAAAAAAAAAGTTGAGTTACCCTCTACTGCAACAAGTTTAATTTTGGTATGACATTGTTTTTTTTTTTTTTTTTGGAGAGGTTTTTCGCTATAGGGCGCGTGCGCTCGCCAGACACACAGAGAGAGACATAGAGACAGAAAGCGAGAAATCACCCCCCTGGGGGGATGGTCACTCCGCAATCCCTTCTCCTCCATTCTCCTCTCGGGATCTTGGGCACGCATGCACACGCGCCCGGCGTGAGTTGCAAGCCACCAGGTCCGAGACGCGAACCAAGGTTGACTACGTGGGAGTCCAGCGACATAGCCATTACGCTAACTGCTGGTTCCCTGGTATGCCATTCTTTAACCCTTATTCTGTCATGATTTTAATTGAAAAGTAATGAAAACAAACACTGTCTAGAAAGTAGCTCTTGAGGGACCAGCAGATGGTGTAATGGTTATGTCACTGGACCCCCATGTAGTCAACCACACTTCAAGTCCTGGACCCAGATGGCTTAAACTCATGCCGGGTGCGTGTGCGTGCGTGCCCAAGATCCCGAGAGGAGAATAGAGGAGAAGGGATTGCGGTGTGGCCATCCCCCCCTGGGGGGTGATTTCTTGCTTTCTGTCTTCTGTCTTCTCTCTCTGTCTTTCTGGTGTGCGTGCACACCCTATAGCAAAAAAACCTCTCAAAAAAAAAAATATATATATATATACAATCTGACCAGGAGTAGCAATATACTTTTTCTTTTAAAAAAATGTTAATCAATTCTAACATCAAAAAGCACTTCTTGTTGAACTCCCGTCAGGTGGAAGCTTGCCTATGAAACTGCCCGTGAGTCCCAGTGAAGACCAGCTTTTGATCAAGGCTGATTGAATACACTGCAGGAGTTCTGAGAGAGGAGTCAGTGACAACGAGTTCAATTTATTTTTTCTTTTTTTTTAAAAAAAATCTGCTTATACTGCAGAGATGAGTGACTATTCACTTAGGGGACTCTTGACTTGTAGAGTAGCTCAGTATCAAGTAAGACAGGTCAGAGACGTTTCCAAAGCAGGTGGGCTCACCTTTCTGGAGCACGGTCTGAGCAGCGACTTCGAAAGAGGAACTTATTAAACCACCTGCAGTTCAGGATTTGCTATAGTGGTCGACTCTGATTTAAATGATAAAATGCTTTGAATTTGGTTCCATAGGCAAAGCAAAAAGTGCATTAAAGAAAAAAAACGGAAATGATGGGGTCGGCAGGTAGTGTGGTGGTTACTGCACTAGACTCCCACATGGTTGACCATGGTTCAAGTCCCAGACCTGGTGACTTGTTTTCTCATTTTCCCTCTATCTTTCTCTCACTCTGTCCCTCTCAGGTCAAATTAAAATTAATGAATTAACTAGTTAATTCATTAATTTAATTTAATAATTCTTTTTTTAAAAAACCAAAAATTATATATTATATTCACTTCTTTATGATTGGAGTGTCTATTAATTTAGTTTTTTATTTAAGTTTATATAATTTTTTATTTCAACGAGAGAGAGAGAGAGAGACATGGGAACAGAGAGACACAGACACCCTCAGCAAGATCTGCACACCAAGATTCACGCCCAGTCTTATCCAGTCTGGATGGTGAGCACGTGTGTGTGGCAGGTGTGGTCAGAGAGATCCTGGGATATGAACCCAGACTTTTCTCATGTGAATCCACTTGCAAGACTGCTGTGCCACTGCCCGGTCCTTAGTATTTTATGAAAAAGTTAATGAGACAAATCAGTTTAATTTTACGATGACTTAAGTTCTCTACTGCCTGCTGGCCCATCCCAACAGACAAAGCTCTACTGCTCTGTGGGTAGGGGCAAACATGAAATGAACATTTCAGAAGCATTTTAAATAACATTTTGAAACATGTTAACAACACAGAAAGATATGATGATGGTGATGGTAATGATACTGACGGTGGTGATGGTAGTGGTGGTGATGAAGTTGGTGGTGGTTACTGTGATGGCGTGGTTCTGATGGTGGTGTTGATGGTGGTGGTGATGATGGGGATGATCATGAAGACATTGATGAAGGCGATGCTGGTGGTGGTGGTGGTGGTAATGATGGTGATGATGCTGGTGATGGTGATGGTGGTGTTGATGGCGGTGGTGGTGATGATGAAGGTGATGGTGGTGTTGATGGCGGTGGTGGTGATGATGATGGTGATGGTGGTGTTGATGGTGGTGGTGATGATGATGGCGATGGTGATGGTGGTGTTGATGGCGGTGGTGGTGATGATGATGGTGATGGTGATGGTGGTGTTGATGGTGGTGGTGATGATGATAGCGATGGTGATGGTGGTGTTGATGGCAGTGGTGGTGATGATGATGGTGATGGTGATGGTGATGGTGGTGTTGATGGCAGTGGTGGTGATGATGATGGTGATGGTGATGGTGGTGTTGATGGCAGTGGTGGTGATGATGATGGTGATGGTGATGGTGGTGTTGATGGTGGTGGTGGTGATGATGATGGTGATGGTGGTGCTGGTGGTGGTGCCAATGATGAGGGTGGTGATGGTGGTGGTTTTGATGGTGATGCTGATGGCAATGATCATGATGATGGTGGTGATGATTATGAGGATGGTGATGGTGATTGTGATGGTGGTGGTGATGATGGTGGTATTGATGACCGTGATGATGGTGATGGTGAGGATGACGGTGGTGATGTTGACTGTGATGATGATGGTGTTGAGGTGGTGATAATGACTGTGCTGATGGTGGTGATGATGGTGAGTATGGTGAGGGTGATGGTAGTGATGTTGACTGTGATGATGGTGGTGCTGATGGTGATGATGGTGAGAATGATAGCGATGATGGTGAGGGTGATGGTAGTGATGTTGACTATGCTGGTGGTGGTGCTGATGGTGGTGATAATGATAGTGAGGATGGTGATGATGGTGATGATGGTGATGGTGATGGTAGTGATGGTGACAATAGTGATGATGGCAGTGATGTGATAAAGATGGTAACAAAAATGGTAATAATAGTGATAGAGATGATAATGGTAATGGTGACTTACTAAACATATGGATATCAGATATTTTCTTAGATCAGTATTTTCAGTACAAGCATGAATTACCTGAGCTTTTAAAGAAGCAAGTCATAGACTTCCCTTGTAGAGATCATAAGTTTGTAGATTTTGGAAATGCCCAAATCTCTCAGTTACTATGGTGGAAGTAGTATTCAGCTCTTACATAGATAGATACTCCAGAAAATGTACCCTGATTGTTTAACCATTAATAATAAGTAAAAATCCCAAAGTAGATCATTTCCAAGAATGTCAAAAAAAAAAAAAAAGAATTATATCAATTGTTTTGATTCACTTTTTACTTGAAGAGACTAGTTTTCAACTGAAATCAATATAATTCATTTCTACTGTTTCTCCTCTAAAGATATTTTTCCACTTTGCTGGCCACATGTCTATTTTGGATAACTGGTCAACCATGGCCCAGTAGTATTTCAATGTTCCAGAAATACACAGACTGCATGGCAAGGCCCAGGGCTTGTGTCCAGAAGTCTATCCATAAACTGTGATCCTAGCTGGCCGATTCTGGGTATAAATTTGGTCATGAAGACCTTTTGGTAGGACCTCTCTCCTTCTCTGTCTGTCAAAAATAAATAAACTTAAAAATTTTTTTAGAAAGAAATGTCAATTACCTAGTAATCTATTCTCCCTGAATTCTCTCTTCTTCCATTCTCCACATTAAAATCAAAGCCATCTTTTGAAGTAGGAGGGCTTCACTGATCTTCAGATAAAACCTATCAGCAGGCCAGCAGGTGGTATAGTGGTTGTGGCACTGGACTTCCACATGGCTGACCGTGGTATGAGTCCCGCTCCTGGTGGCTTGAAACTCATGCTAGGTGTGTGTGCATACATGCCCAAAACCCCAAGAGGAGAATGAAGGAGAAGGGATTGCAGTGTGACCATCCCTCCGGGGGATGATTTGTCACTTTCTTTCTCCCTGTCTCTCCAATAAGCACACAACCAGAGGTTGTGGTTCAATCCTGTGGTTCCAGGCTGAGGCAGGAGAATTGCAACATGACATGACCTTTTCATAAAATGATGTATATGTAGGACTAGCAACTAGCATGGTGGCTAAAGACACTGGAGTCTCATATGGCTGACTATAGTTCAAGTCTCAGACCTGGCAGCTTGCTTTCTCACTTTCTCTCTCTCTGTCTTTCTCTGGTCACATTAAAACAAATAATAATAATAAATAAAATTAAATAATATAATTATTTTTTTAAAAATTTATGTCTGTGTGTGTGTGTGTATGCATTTGCCCAAATCTCAAAAAGAAGGTGGGATGGAAAAGAAAAGATTGTAGCATGAGCATTCTAGATTTCTCAATCCCCCTCCCCCCACCCCGTCTCTCTTAAGTAAGCACACACGCCCTCTGGAAAATTACAGAAAAAAAAAATCTGCACCCGAATAATGGGTAATATATTTAATTTGGAGGTACACAAAATCATTCATGAAGATAAAGTATGTACTTAGTAATAAAGTAAATCACTATCGATTCAGAAGAAATAAATGCACACACATTCTCATGGTGTTTTTTTGTTTGTTTGTTACAGTGAATGAACTGCATTTTGTAATAAGTCATGTTTGTTTCTCCAAAAGGCTTATTTATGTATTTGATCTGTTCGATTTGTGTAGCTCTAAGCAAAGAAGACTTTATTAATGGTCTTTCATTGGTATTTTCCTTTGTTACAGGTTACCCTTTATTTTGTTAGGTATTTATTGAGTTTCCTTTAGCTGAAAATGTTTTCATTTTCTATTTTGGTTTTATTTGTATAGTAGCTTCCAATAAGTTTTGTCTTTTTTAAAAATTCTATTTATGTTTTTAGTTTGTCGTTTGCCTGCACAGTTAATAGCTGGTGTTTCTATTTATGGGGGGGAGTGTTACAGCTTATTAGCTTCATCAGTTCAAGAACACGCTGTTGTGTTTACATAGAAAACTTGAGTTTTCTTCATAGATAGCTTCTGTGAAGGTTTGTTTTTACTTGTTATGTCTTGTAAGGAGAGTCATTATTCTAGGATACACCCTTTGATTTCATAGGAAAAAGTCTGATCCTTTGTATGTTTGTTTGTTTATTTCTTTCCTGTCATTTAAAAAGATCTCTGAAGCAGGCTTAGGCTTATCTGAGGTCTCTCCACCCGTCCCACCCCTGGTCATAATTTGTTCTCTTCATGCCACCTTCAATAAATTACAGGCGATATCCATAATTACATGCATTTTTATATCAACTATAATTAAAAGTAAATGGAATTCATGTTACAAGGCAAAAATAAAATACAGAGTATCTAGGACAATTTCTAGAATTAATGGAAGTCTCCCCTCTCCCACCATGGAAAAAAATGTATCATGTAATGAAGTTTTTTATTTTTAAGAATTATTTATTTATTTAATTTTATATGTTGTTATTATTTTAGAAAAATGTTTGCTACAGAGTGTGTGTGTTCTCTAGAGAGACACAGAGAGACAGAGAGACAGAAAGTGAGAAATCACCCCCTGGAGGGAGGATGGCCACACCGCAATCCCTTCTCTTCCATTCTCTTCTTGGAATCTTGGACATGCATGCACATGTGCCTGCCCTGAGTTTCAAGCTGCTGGGTCCAGGACTTGAGCCACAGTAAGCCACGTGGGAGTCCAGCGACATAGCCATTATACCATCTGTTGGTCCCTATTATTATTTCTTAATTTGATCAGAGAGACATGAGAGAGAGAGAAAGCAGGTCACCAGGTCTGGGACTGGAACCACTGTTGGCCACGTGGGAGTCCAGCGCCTTAATCACCATGCCACCTGCCAGTGGCAGGACGTTGTTTTAATTAATGAAATGATTCATGAAAAAATAGTATTAATGGCTGATATATTTATGCTTTTTTTTAAGAGAGAGAGATTTTTGTGAGAGGACACGTTTGCTCACCAGGCAGATGGAGAGAAAATGAAAAATCACTCCCCAGGGGGTTGACCATGCCCCAATCCCTTCTTGATTCTCCTGTAAAAATTTTGGGCATGCATGCACATGCGCCTGGCATGAGTTTCAAACTGCCAGGTCTGGGACTGGAACCATGGTCAGCTACGTGGGAGTCCAGTGCCTTAACCACTATGCCACCTGCTGGCCCCATATATTTTAAATATCCATTCCACAATTCAAGCTTCTATCTTGCACTTAGAATGCTGTGGCGCTGTATGTGAAAATATCTAAATTCACACTCTCTTCTTTCAATTTTTTTTTTTTTACTAGTTCTCATGAGGCAGTGAACACTACCACAGAAAAAAATGAAGACCGAGCTAAACTTTAATCTTATACATCAGCCTACTCATTTTGTTAAGTATAGTTCCTATGTAACTTGATTTTTTTTCCCCCATTTACGGCTAGTTAGTTATCCTTGATAAAGCAAGTATTTTCCAAGAGTGATTTCGAATATGTTTCTTGATATTCAATCTATAATATTGGGTATGTACCTAGTGTTGGCTTTCTGTGTTTTTAGACTTCGATTTTGGGAATACAATACTTTGTCACCTCTCTCTCTGATGTCGCTCTTTCTCTTTGTTCTTTTCTTTTTCCTTTCCTTTCCTTTCCTTTCCTTTCCTTTCCTTTCCTTTCCTTTCCTTTTCTTTCCTTTCTTTTCCTCTCCTTTCCTTTTCTCTTCTTTTCTTTTCATTTCTTTTTCTTTTGAGAGAGATTTTTGCTATAGGGTACATGCATTCAACTTCAGAGATACAGAGAGACAGAGAGATAGAAAGCAAAAAAATCATCCTCCGGGGGCATGGGCATACCACAGTCCCTTCTCCTCCAGTCTCCTCTTGGGATTTTGGGGATACACACACACACACTCGGTGTGAGTTTCAAGTCACTGGGTCTAGGAGACAAACCATGGTCAGCCATGTGGGAGTCCAACGCCTTAATCACCATGCCACCTGTTGGTCTCTTTCTCTCTTTTCTTAATTGTTAGAGGTGTGTCCTCTCCCAAGGGAGATGGAGAAAGAGAGGGCATCCCCACTGGCCCACGGTCATACCGCAATCCAATGGGATTGTGCACATGTGCGCACACACCTCCTGTGTTTTTGAAGCTACTGGGCCAGGATTCCAAGCGTGGGATTTGAAGTGTTTGGCCATGTGGAGTCCAGCTCCCTTAATGACACCAACCTTCCTTCAAGTCCTTTTTATTAAGGCTTTTGTCGTGGGGCGTATTGCACTCACTAGGGAGAGATTATGAGAGGGAAAGTGAGAAATCACTCCCCGAGGAGGATGGCCACACTGAACTCCCTTCTCTTCCATTCCCCTTTTGGGATTTTGGGCACGCACACACTCATTGTGATATTCAAGCCACCACGTTTGGAAGTGCAGTTGGCCATGTGGGAGCCCAGTGTCTTAACCATTATAACATGCTTTAAAAAAAAAGTCAGAGGACACGTGCTCTCACCAGAGACAGACAAACAGAAGGGAAGTGAGAAAACACCCCTAAAGGGAAAGATCATGCTGTAATCGCTTCTTCTCCATTTCTCCATCCTGCCAAGATTTGGGACACATGTGCACATGTTTTTCATGAGTCCTGGTTTGGGACTTGAACCGCAGCGTCAACCATGTGTGATCGAGCCACCTTCATGACCACGCCAAAGGTTGGCCCTTTGATGCTTTTTAATTTCTGTTAAATTGCATTTATGGGGGCTGGCAGGTGGCGTGGTGGTTAAGGTGCTGGACTCCCAGATGGTTGGCCATGGTTTGAGTCCTGGCCCTGAAGGCTTGCTTTCATGCTTTTATTCCTGCTCTTTCTCTGAAGAGTGTGTGTAGCCTGTAGAAGAAGTTAAAAACAATAATAATAAATAAAATAAAGATTCTCTTTAAAAATTGCATTTGTATTTTGTACATCTATCATCTCTGGTGCTCTTCATATTTCACCTGCTGATTTTATTTTTTGTCTTTTCCTTTTCATTGTCCTTTCTGTTTATGCAATGATTGCTCTTTCTCCTTTTCGGTGTTCTGTCAGCTTGTGATACACATTCTTCTTATTTTTTGGAGAGATTTTTGCTATAGGGCACATGTGCTCACCAGAAAGAGTGAGACGGAGAAAGAAAGCATGAAATCACCCCCCAGGGGAAATGGCCACGCCGCAATCCCTTCCCCTCCATTCTCCTCTCGGGATCTTGGGCACGCACGCACACACGCCCGGCGTGAGTTTAAGCCACTGGGTCCGGGACTCAAACTGCAGTCGACCACATGGGAGTCCAGCGACATAGCCATTACACCAGCTACTGGCCCAGTGATCCACATTCTTCTCATTCTACTCAGAAAGGATCTTTGAGTGTAGAAAGTACCACTCACAATTTATTGTTTTTAAGTCAAGATTCTTATCCTGCAGAAAGTTATAATCTGTTGAGGAGTGTTGTATCCAACGTTTCTTTTAGAACTTGGAATTTTTGGGACAAGCAGGTGGCGTAATGGCTACATTGCTGGACTCCCACAGAGTCGACCGTGGTTCAAGTCCCGGACCTGGAGACTTAAAGCTCATGTCAGGCATGACTGTGTTCGTGCCCAAAGTCCTGAGAGGAGAGTAGAGGAGAAGGGATTGCAGCGTAGCCATCCACCCTGGAGGGTGATTTCTTGCTTTTTTGTCTCTCTGTCTCTGTCTCTCCAATGAGCACATACACAATATTTCCAAAACCTCTCTCTCTCAAAAAAATAATTTCGATCGGAGTTTTTTATTATTATTATTTTTGGTATACAGTTTCTCTCCTGCTTATTTTCTGTTTGGTTGCCAACTCTAAATGCCTAAAGCCATTCAATAGCACCAGGGTCTACAGACCTCTCATCCTAAGACGGAATAAAGTTATGATTCTGTGGCCCATATTTTACCTGTTCCTATTGGTAGTCATCATCATTTATTTATTTATTTTACATTCGTTCTTGTATCTCATTACAGCATACAAAAGGAATTTTCCCATCCGGATTACACTGTATATTAGCTCCATCCAAGATATGAGGGGAAATGGTCCTTAGGGGAATAGATAGTTTGCAGGGATGCGTTACCTCATCCTTTGCTGGTTGGAATTCAACTTCCTGGGGACTCGCTGGGTTTATTTTCTTTGCACAACAGAGTCCTGTGTGTGTGCAGTTTACAGAGCTAGCATCGGCGGTGGTGTTCCTACGGAACTAAAATGCAACGAACCCGTGGCATCAAAACTCACCATTCCTCTGTTCCATTTCCTTGAGTGTGAATTGCAGGTGTGGTGTAGAGTTTCGTTCTCCACGACAAATACAGTTTCCTCCCATCATTTCTGTCCAAGGGAAAGGGGAGCTCTTGTGTAAGGTCAGGCTTCCTTCCACCCAGGAGGACTCAACGGAGAACGCTGAGAGGCTCAGGGTTTTTGCATTCAAGGATCAAGTGCTGGAAACAAAACATGTGAGTGATTTGATTGTGATAAGGATGCCTCTTTATGCAGGATGCATAAACGGGACTCTCAAATCAGAATGAAACGTTAAGAGAATGATTATTTTTTCTCTTCTTTTTTTAAGAAAAAAGAAAAGCTCTTCCTTTCTTCCTTCCTTCCTTTCTTTCTTTCTTTCTTTGTTTTTTTAAAGAGATTTTTGCTCTAGGTCTCATGAGTTCACCAGAGAGACAGAGAGACAGAAAGTGAGAAATCACCCCTCCTGGGGATGGCCACGCCACAATCCCTTCTCCTCCATTCTTATGTCGGGATCTTGGACATGCACGCACATGCACCCAGCATGAGTTTTAAGCTACCAGGTCCAGGACTCGAACCGCCATTGACTGTGTGGGAGTCCAGCAATGTAACCATTACACCATCTGTAGGTCCTTGATTTTTTTTTTTTTTTTTTGCCACACGGTGAGTATGTTTGCCAGCAAGGTAAAGACAGAGATGGGAAATGAGAAATCACTGCAGGGGCAGGGGGCAGAGGGGCAGCCATGCCACAGTCCCTTCTCTGCCATTGGCTTGTCAGGATTTTGGTCACGCATGTACACGCACCCGATGAGATTTTCAGGCCACCAGGTCTGGGACTCAAACCATGATTAGCCATGGAAAAGTGCAGCGATGTAACCACTACACCACCTGCCAGTCCCAAGGGAATCACTTATCTTTTTTGGAGAGGTTTTAGCTATAGAGCATGTGCCCTCACCAGAAAGACAGAGACAGAAATCGAGAAATCACCGCCTGGGGGGATGGCCACACTGCAATCCCTTCTCCTCCATTCTCCTCTGGGGATCTTGGGCACGCACGCACACATGCCCGGCGTGAGTTTAAGCCACTGGGTCCGGGACTTGAGCAATGGTTGACTACATGGGAGTGCAGCAACATAGCCATTATGCCAACTGCTGGTCCTGGGAATGACTTATCAATAGAGTGTATGAGACTCTTCTCTTTGAGGATGACAAGGCATTAATTGGGTCGTGATTCAACGGCATCTCAGACAATGAGGGAGCCACCTGCTCCTTGTACGGAAATTAGAGAGAGCAAATCTTTTATGAGCATGGCTGCTACTAAGTCGGGAAACCAACGTGGCCCAGGAAAGGCCTGAGACTACACGCGCAAGACCTAAGCGAGAGTGACATGGAAGTGAGAGTCAGACGCCTTGCAAAGAGGTTCAAAATAAAGTTAGAATTTTCTAAAATCGTGTTTTTAAAGTTACGTATTGATTTTGTCTTTATTAATTATTATTATTGCTTTTCCTTTTTATATTTGCTCGTGAGAGAGACAGAAAGCGAGAGAGAGGGAGAGAGAGAGACAGAGAGAGAGAAAGTGAGAAAGCAAAATGCCAGGTCCTGAATTCAAACTGCATTTGGCCGTGTGGGAATCCAGCCCTTTAACCACCACACCACCTACTGCCGCCCCCATTTTTTCTTAACAAATTATTTATTTATTACCATTAATTTTCAGTTTTGACCAGAGAGAGACAGAGAGAGAGAGAGGAGAGAGAGAGAGAGAGCAAGCCACCAGGTCCAGGACTCGAACCATGGTTAGCCACATGGGAGTCCAGTGCCTTTAATCACCATGCCAGGTGCTGGCCCCAACATCCCCCCCTTTTGTTTTTTTTTAAGAAACTTTTATTGGAGGGTGCATGTACTTACCAAAGAAACTGAAAGTGAAAAAGAGGGAAAGTGAGAAAATCCTAGTGTGCTATGGTCATGCTGCGATCTCTCCATCTCTCTCCTGTCGGGATTTTGGACATGCAAGGACAGACACCTGGTATTTTCAACCCCTAGAACTGAGACTCAAACCACGCAGTTGGCCATGTGGGATCCAGCTGCTTTAACCACCATGCCTCATGCCGGTCCTAGATCTAGAAGTTTTTTTTTTTTTTAGCATAGTTAAAAATTATATGGGGCCAGCAGGTGGTGTGGAGATGAAGGCACTGGATTCTCACATGGCCAATGCCATGGTTTGAATCCCAGAGATGGTGACTTGAAAAAACACACCAGGCACATGTACACACATGCCTGAAATCCCAACAGGACAATGGAGAAGGGATTGCAGGGGGCCATCCCCCCTGAGGCTGATTTCTCACTTTTCTTCTCTCTCTGTCTCTCTCCAGCAAGCACTTATATCCTATAACGGAATAAATAAATTATCTATCTATCTATCTATCTATCTATATATATATGAAGCCTTCGCAGAAGTGACAAGCTGACATATTGAACTATGCACCGTGGTCAACCTGTCAGCTTTCATCCGTAGCAGGAAACTCATTTTTTTCTAATTTGATCAACAGTCTGAAAGCGAAGGGGATGAGAGCTGACAGCTTTAAATCTTAGGGTATAATTTATTCAGATGTGAATCAGTATTTCTAAATACATGAGCGGTTAGAAAAATCAGAGTAAGCTATTAGAAAGCAAAGCTTTATGGATGACTTGGGCAAATGTTAATGATTGGGTGGGTAGATGCTAGATAAATGCAGAGAGAGTGAAAATCAATAGATGATTTATCGGTGATAAATGGACTCACAGAGGAGAGATGATTGGTACGTCAATAACAGATACTGACATCTATATAGATGGTGAACACACCCTGGGTCACTGGAAAAGTCAGGACACATTTTCACATTTAAAAACAAACAAACAAACAAACAAAAAACCACATCCTGACTTTTCCAACCACTCAGTAGAAGATAGATATATGCATCCATAAATATTTACATCGATGACAGAGTGATTACAGATTGATAGACGTCGTGTGAAAAACTAAAACAATTTTTTTCTGTGAGAATGAAGATCACTAGGGCCAGCTTGGTGGCCTGATGGCTCAGACAGCTGGATTCCAAACGACCGACTCGACAGTTCAAATCCCGGTTCGGGTGGCTTGAGAAATACGGCAAGCATGTGTGTATGTGAGCCCCAAATCCCCAAGGGAGAAAGGATGGAGAAGGGATGGCTGCATAGCCATTCCCCATGGGAGTGTGGGGGCGAGCTTTCCCCCTCTCGGTCTCTCTCTGTGCCTCTCTCTCTCTCTGTGCCTCTCTGTCTCTCTCTGGCAAGTGCACCTGCCCTGTAACAGAGGGATGAAGATGACTTAAAGATCTATTCTAGGGCCATGGTGGTTAAAGGGATGGATTCCCCACATGACCGAGTGCAGTTCAATTCCCACACCTGGCTGCTTAAAAACCACACTGGGTGGATGTGCGTGCGTGCCCAAAAACTCAGGAGAAGAATGGAAGGGAAGGGATTGTATCATGGCCATCACCCCTAGAGGGGATAACTTCTCACTTTCCCTCTCTCTCTCTCTCTTCCTCTTCCTTTAGTGAGCACACATGCCTCATGGCAGCAACCTTCAAAACAACAAAAACAACAACAACAAATCTACGCTATTCCATTCTAATCTTTTCTATTGATTGCAAGAATCCTGTACAGAGATTGCCAATCAAGATGTCAATTATTATGTGCCTGACCAGACTGACAGAATATATGTTTTAAAGTAAATTTACTACACAGCCCAGAAAGGGAGTGTACCCACTCGAAGGAAATGAATATACAAATACACACAAGTATTTATTCCAGTATGTCCAGATCAGCTCAAATGGAAAAGAGTCTGACAGCCAGCCAAATATGACCTGCTTTTAAACATGTAGCGTGTGGGATCAGCAGTTACGTCATGTCAGTTACGTCACTGGGACTTCCATGTAGTTGACAGTGGTTCAAGTCCCGGACCTGCGGCTGAAAACTCATGCCGGGCTGTGTGCATGTGTGGTCAGTAGTCCTGGAAGAGAGTGGAGGAGAAGGGGTTGCAGCGTGGCCATCTTCCCTGGGGGTAATTTCTCATTTTCTGTCTCTCTGTCTCTCTCTTTCTCTCCAGTGAGCACACTTGCCCTATAGCAAAAATCTCTCTCTAAAACAAACAAACAAACAAACCAGTATGTGCAATTAGATGGAATTTATCTTTAAAAAGGAATGACCCCTCGACAGATGCTGAGATGTATCAGAGAAGGAAAACACGAACGGTACATAGTTTTCATTTCATTCATTTGCCGTCTGGGAAAGTGCGATCCTAATTTAGGTCCACAGAAAACCAAGCCTGGCTTGCCCGGAGCTTAGGATGAAGAAAGAGTGGATTAAAAACAGGAAAGGGGGGACCAGCAGTTAGCGTCATGGCTATGTCGCTGGACTCCCATGTAGTTGACCGCGGTTCGTGTCCCGGACCTGGTGGCTTGAAACTCACACCGGGCGCGCGTGTGTGCATGCCCAAGATCCCGAGAGGAGAATGGAGGAGAAGGGATTGCGGCGTGGCCATCCCCCTGGGGGGTGATTTCTCGCTTTCTGTCTCTCTGTCTTTCTGTGTCTGTCTGGCGAGCGCACGCGCCCTATAGTAAAAACCTCTCAAAAAAAAAAAAAAAAAAAAAAAAAACAGAAAAAAAAAAAGGAAAGGGGATGACTGAGGATTTTAGGGACGATGTGCGTTTTGATGATTGAAGGTTTACGGTCTTAATTTTGCCAGAGAGTGTGTTAGCTAGAGAGAGGCAGAGAGAAGGAGAGAGAGGGAAGGTGATAAAGCACCGCCCAGCCCAGGGGACAGTCTTGCTGTAACTCTCTCTCCACCTGTCCCTCATCTTGGGATTTGGAGCATGCAGATATGCACACACACCTGGCAGGTTTCTCAAGCCACTGACTCTGGGATTCAAACTACGTCGTTGGTTACGTGGGATCCAGCCACCTTAACCACCACGCCACCTGTAATACA
Organism: Tupaia tana; assembly: GCA_026018925.1. Classification (NCBI taxonomy): domain Eukaryota; kingdom Metazoa; phylum Chordata; class Mammalia; order Scandentia; family Tupaiidae; genus Tupaia; species Tupaia tana. Next base: position 11,354,150 of record JAKSZU010000031.1, on the reverse strand, counting down.
TAGGTCCTATCAAAAACTTGAAATAACTGATATCTGTACAATAGTCATCCAAAACTATATAATAGACTTCATTTATTTTTTTTAGAGAGAGTTTTGCGATAGGGCCTGGGAGCTCATCAGGAGACAGAGACAGAGAGACAGAGAGGGAGAAATCACCCTCCTTTTGGGTAGGGGGTTGGGGGAGGTGGCCACACTGCAACTCTTCTCCCTCAGAATTTGGGCACACACACACACACACACACACACACACACACACATGCCCACTGTGAGTTTTAAGCCGCCGGGTTCAGGACTTGAACTGCAGTCAATTATGTGGGAGCCCAGCAAAGTAACTATTATGCCATCTGCTGGTCCCTACCCCTGATTTTTTAAAAGAAATATTTACCGGGGCTGGAAGGTGGTGTGGTCGTTACGGTGCTGGACTCCCGCATGGCTGACCACGGTTTGAGTCCCAGATCTGGCAACTTGTTTTCTCACTGTCCCTTTCTCTCTCTCTCTCTCATCAAATTTAAAAAATTCTTGTGAAAAAGAATTGTTTATTTAATTTTACTTATTATTATTATTGTCATTATTTTAATTTGCTTTAGGGCATGTGTACTGACAAGAGAGAGAAAAGGAAAGCAAGAAAATAAGCCTCCAGGTCTGGGACTCAAACCATGGTTGGCCATATGGGAGTCCAGCACCTTAACCACCATGCCACCTCCTGGCTCCAAGTACACCAGAGTTTTAAGACTGAGTGGTGCAGCCACAAAGATGAATGACATGCTGGGCTATGCATGAAAGAACATTAGGTTGTCAAAAAAGTCATGATGCACTTTTGCACAGGAAAACAGAAAAATACGTCCTGACTTTTCCGGCAACCTAATAGGTTTTAGGAGTTTACAATCCTATCCAGTGTGTTCTGTTGGGAGCAGGATTAAATTGAACATCTGTGAAAAGAACTATCTGGGGGCCAGGAAGCCAGTCCTGAAAATGATATTTAATCTGTCTTACAGAACTACTCAGAGAAGAACTGAAATATGTATTTTAAAAGTCACAGAAGACTTTTTTTTTTTTTTGCCAGTGTTTTCAGAAAATCAAGTAAGGTCCTCTTCCTTTGAAATGACCATAGGAGCCCTGTTGCATATTTCACTAACAAGATGTCATAAACACAAAGCCCCTATCATAGGGAAACGGGGCTGAACATTTAGGTTCACGTATCTTTTCCATATTTTATCTCTGGTCTCTAAGTGATAAGGGCCTCGATTATACACAGGAAATTGAACCGAGTCCCCGCTGCCTGGAATCGAAGATGCCACCCATGGATGACGTGGATAAATTCACTGGAATTTCCGTGTGATACTGTCCACATCCTCCGTCAGGACATGAAAAGCCATCTACAGTGACATCTTTTCATTCCACCCCTTTTTATAGTCACGACACACTCCCCAAAGTGAAGCACAGATAAATGGTCTTTTATTGAGCTGCATTTTACTGGGAGTCATTTATCAGAAATTTTCATACCTACATGGCATGTCACTAAAAAGCAAAAAGAAAAAAAAAAAAAAACAAGAAAGAAAATGAATGCAGAATGCTCAAGAGTATTTCACGGGAAGACGACAACTGTCGGGCAAGCAACATTTAATGGAATGAATACAAAATAGGAGAAAAGAATGCATTTCTGAACACTCAAGGAAAGACGATGTAAAAGCCCTTAGAATGACAATAAAAAGTCGCTGTTATTCTTTTCCGAGGAGTGATGGGACTGAGCAAAACTAAGCAAAGAAACTGGAGAAGGTGCAGGAGGGTGTGTTCAATAAAGTTTGAAGAGCCATCTCATTGGGCAGGAACAGCTCCTGTCAGGAGAAAGGTGTAAAACGCTGGTTTCTTTCTGTTTTGTTTTTTACAACTTTTATTTATTTCAGCTTTGTAAAATTATTAATTTTTTATACATGCAATCAACTACACATCATTTAGCTTGTAGAGAGAATTTACCCAACCTGCAATAATGCCTCAGACCAGTCCAGTTGAAAATACTATACACGTTCTCATCAATAGGTAATAAACCATTTCTGTATTCCATAAATGTCTTTTTTTCTTTTATAATTTGTTTTTTAAAGAATTATTTAATTTAATTTAATTTATTTATTTAAATCTGACCAGAGAGACATAGGCAAAGAGCTAGAAAGTGAGAAATCATTCCCTAGGGAGAATGACCACACTGCAATCCCTTCTCCATTCTCCTCTCGGGCTCTTGGACACACATACACAAGTGTCTGGTGTGAGTTTCAAGCCACCTGGTCTGGGACTCCAACCACAAATGGCCATGTGGGAGTTCAGAGCCTTAACCACCATGTCGTCACCTGCTGGCCACCTGCTTCAAGTTTTTTTTTTTTTTTTTTTTTTGAGAGGTTTTTGCTATAGGGTTCATGTGCTTCCAGAAAGACAGAGAGATACAGAGAGAGAGAAAGTGAGAAATCACTTTCTCACCGAAGGGTGATGGCCACGCCGCAATCCTTTCTCCTCCATTCTCCTCTCAGGATTCTGGGCAAGCACACACATGCATCCGGCGTGAGTTTAAGCCACCAGGTCCGGGACTCGAACCGCGATTGACTACATGAGAGTCCAGCGACATAGCCATTACGCCAACTGCTAGTCCTGGTCAAGATTGTTTTAATGTTCCTTTTCTTGCCCTTGCCTGATAGACGCAGTCCTGGTCTTGTCTGCAAACCGAGTGTCTGGTCCACGTTTTCTTATCCAGTTGTTTCGAGATGTGTGCTGCTCACTTGCTGTACATGAGCTCAGATCAAATAAGAATATTGCTCAGTTCTTGCCAGAGTCAGAGCTACAGAGGGGAGATCATGGGGCCAGCAGGTGGTGTGATAGCTACGGCAGCTGGATCCCACGTGGCCAGACCTTGTGGTCCAAGTCTCGGACCTCACGGCTTCAAAACACCCGAGGCATAAGTGCGTGCACACCCAAACCCTGCAAGGAGGAGGGTATGGAGGAGAAAGGACTGCGGCATGGCCAGGATCCATGAGGGGTCCTTTGTCTCTGTCTCTCCATCGCTCTGTTTCTGTTTCTTTCTAGTAAGTGTAGGAATCCTCTGGCAAAATAAAAAAGCAAAATGTGCATGGATGGTATGCTGCCTATCAAAAAAGAAACTGTCAAGAAATATGCTGCATTATTTCCAAAATCTTGCCAAATTCAAGACATGAAATGCAGTAAGACCCACATAGATAGAAATCCTACACACCATTGACTGGGTTATAAGGTATTCATGTGACGGCAGGTGGAGTCTCTGTTTCCGTTTCTCTGTCTCTTACCCACGTGTGGGCAATGACAAATGAAAAGGAATTGGGCCTTGAAGGTCATCGGGTCTCGAAAGTCATAGCGTTACTCTTCCAAGGAAAATGAGAAGAAGGTAAGCAGAATAGAAAGCGCAACCTCTGACAAGAATCTCAGAATGACGTGGATGACGTGGTGGTTATGTCGCTGGACTCCCACACTGTCAGCAATGGTTCAAATCCCAGATCCAGCGACTTTACACTCACACCAGGCACATGTGCATGTGTGCCCAAAATCCCACGAGGAGAGTGGAGACGGGATTTTAGCATGGCCATCCCCCCTGGGGGATAACTTCTCACTTTCTGTCTGTCTCTCTCTGTCTCTTTCCAGCGAGTACACACGGCCTATGACAGAAACCTTAAAAAGAAAAGAAAAGAAAAAGAATGACCTCTATGTAATTTTTCCTTGACTGACAGCAAGAAAGATCTGTCTAAGACCGGATGATTATAGGATCCTTTTCTAAGGAAACTATGGTGGGAGGACGCCAATATTAAAAGCACATGAAGGCTGACTCAGGAGCCTAATAATTACGGAAGCTGGATCCCACATGGCCAATCATAGTTCAAATCCTAGCCCTGGTGGCTTGACAAATACACTGGGCATGTCTGCGTGTGTGTCCCAAATCCCGATGGGATGGAGAGAAATGAAAGAGAAGGGATGGCAGTCTGACTGTGGCCCCTTGGGGGTGCCTGTCCTCTCCTCCTCTCTCTCTCTCTCTCTCTCTCTGTCTCTCTCTCTCTCTCTGTAATGAGTGGCTATGCCATCTACCAAGAAAGGGAAAGGAGGGACCAGCAGATGGCATAATGGCTATGTGGCTGGACTCCCATGTAGTCGACTGCGGTTCGAGTCCCGGACCCGGTGGCTTAAACTCACACCGGGCGCGTGTGCGTGCGTGCCCAAGATCCCGAGAGGAGAATGGAGGAGAAGGGATTGCGGTGTGGCCGTCCCCCCTGGGGATTTCTCTATTTCTGTCTCTCTGTCTCTCTCTGTCTCTCTAGGGAGTGCACACACTCTATAGCAAAAATCTCTGTTGAAAAAAAAGGAAAGAAAAGAGGGAAGGGAAGAAAAGGGAAGGGAAAGGCAGAGAAGAGAAAGACAAATCGAGTTAGGGATTCATGCAGAAGGGGGGGAGAATGCTCCGATGGGTTGAACTTCCAATTAACTGCAGCCATACCCCTGATGGGAATTATCCAAACTGGAGAGGTGACAACATTTGCCTAACCTTGTAAGTCACAAAACTTTCCATGTCAGAGCTGTGACTGTGGGAGATTATATAAGACAACATAGACAGAGACAATCAGGTTAAAGAAAGGAAAGAATAATAAAGAAGAAATGTTGGGATGAACAGCAAAGGGGAAACTTAGAGATGACAATCACATTAATACAGTGTCGATCTCTTCTGAATACGAAGGCAACTGGCCAGTGGCAGGGGTGGAGGGAAGCCGTGTTTCTGCAGCCGGTTGTAAGTAAAAGGTCACGCGGGAAAACAAGAGGACATTTCTGATGGTTGGACGTGTCCTCAGTCGGGGTCCCTGGTGTCAGCACCCTCGGTAGATTCACATGGCTTTCTCGGAGATCATAAATGAACCCCTGTTGACCCGTGTTGATGGCGAAAAGCAAGCGCTGTCAAAGGCTCACCTCACAGGTTTGCTGGGCAGGAAAATATATCACCTGGGTGTGTGAAAGCAAAGCAGAGAAGGACATTATTTCACCGTTCCCACATCCTCGAAAGGAACAGAGGCACACGGAGCTGAAGCAGTTTGCTTCCCTTGCTTTCAAACTTGGACTTTTTAAAAGAATTTTAAAAAAATTTTTATTTAATTTTATTTATTCATGCATTTGTTTTCATTTGATCAGAGAGAGACAGAGAGAGAGAGAGAGAGAGAGAGGGAAGGAGAGAAAGTGAGAAAGCAAGCCACCAGGTCCGGGACTCAAACCATGGCCAGCCATGTGGGAGTTTCCAGTGCCTTAACCACCTGCTGGTCCTCAATAATTATTTTATTTTACTTTGTTAATTATGATGATGTTAATATTTCCAGAGGGAGAGAGAAGGAAAGTGAGAAACCAAGCCTCCAGGTCCAGGACTCGAACCGCAGTCAGCCATGCGGAACTCCAACACCTTTGCCATGATGCCACCTGCTGGCCCCTCCTTCAAACTTTTAAAAATGAGGCAAAGTGGGCTAGTAGCAGGTGGTGTGGAGGTTAAGGCACTGGGTCTCACATGATGGTGTGTATGGTTCGAGTACGGACTTGGGGCTTGAAAATCATAGTGGACGTGTGTGCAAGCGTGCCTGAAATCCTGAGAGGAGAATGGAGGACAAGGGATTGCACTGTGGCCAACCCCATTGGCAGGATGATTTCTGCATCTCTGTCTCTCTCTATATATATCTCTATAGCAAAAGCAAAACCAAACAAAACCTTCACTGAACTACTCTCGTCCTTTCTTAGGTGCTTAGAGAAGCAATCAAGCTTAATGAACAAATCAAACATTAAAGGGCAGGGCAATGCTTTTTTTTTTGGAGAGGTTTTTGCTATAGGGCGCGTGCGCTCGCCAGACAGACAGAGAGAGACAGAGAGACAGAAAGCGAGAAATCACCCCCCACGGGGGACGGCCAAACCGCAATCCCTTCTCCTCCATTCTCCTCTCGGGACCTTGGGCACGCATGCACACGTGCCCGGCATGAGTGTAAACCACCGGGTCCGGGACTTGAACGGTGGTCGACTACACGGGAGTCCAGTGACATAGCCATTATGCCAACTGTACGTCCCAGGGCAAAGCCTTTCAGAGAGGAGACTGATGAACACGAGGTGTTCCCATGGTGTCTGTCCAATACGATGAGAAAATAATCCTGCACGTTCCCCTCGGCCATGAGCATTCAAGAGCCTACTCTGGAAGAAGGAGGCGCTGGATGTTTTGCCCTGGCGTGACCCTCCCTTCAGAGGAACAGAACTGCTCGGGGTTCACTTGGGAAGTCTAAAAGCAGAAGATCCTGGCTTGAGCTTCTGCCAACAGCTCCCAGGGGAAAATTAAGGGACAGCAATGCGTTGAGATTGTTATGGTTGGGGGCCAGCCCGGGGCGTGGCGGTGAAGGCTGTTGGATCTCACATGGTCTGTTGTGCAGTCCAAGTCCGAGACCCAGCAGCTTGAAAAACACACCGGCCGTGTGTGTGTGTGTGTGTGTGTGTGTGTGTGCACGTGCACACATGTGGGTCTGAAATCCTGACGGAGGAGAAGGGAGGAGACAGGATTGCAGCATGGCCATCGCCCTGCAGTGGGGGCATGATTTCTCAGTCTCTCTGTCTGGTGAGTGCATGTGCCCTACAGCAAAAAGAGGAGAGAGAGAGAGAGAGAGAGAGAGAGAGAGAGAGAGAGAGAGACATGACTGCTTAGTTTTACACTGCTTATTCTTATTTTTATTTTACTCCTAAAGGAAATCACATGACCTTCAAAATCATACTTTCTCCAATTTCATGTGAACCAGAACGTGAGTCATCAAATTGGAAAATACGAACAAAATCGCTCTGGGCGCATGTCCCCGCGTGACCACAATCCCAGGAGGAGCATGGAGGAGAAGGGATCGTGGCACGGCCATCCCCCTGGGGGCTAATTGCTCACTTTCCCTCTCTCCTCTGCTCTCTCTCTCTCTCTCTCTCTCTCTCTCTCTCTCTCTCTCTCCAGTGAGTGTATATGTCCTGTGGCAAATACATATATGCATCTTTTAAAAAAGAAAGAAAATGCAGTGCTAACACATGAACACATTAAAAAATGCTCTTTATTCCTTCAAGAAATGTAAATTAAAACAGCCATGAGTGAGGCCAGCAAGTGGCATGGTGTTTAAAGAGCTGGACTCCCACGAGTCCTGAGCCCAGTGGCTTCAAAAACACAGTGGGCACGTGTGCGCGCGTGTCTGAAATCCCAGGAGGACCATGGAGAAGAAGGGACTGTTGCATGGTCATGCCCCCTGGGGGCTGATTTCTCACTTTCCCTCTCGCTGTGTCTGTCTGTCTTTCTGCCATACAGCAAAAGCCTAAAATCCAACAGAAACAGGCATCAGCTGCCACTGGGTATGGATGAGCAAGTCTGAGATGAGCATGACTGAGTGCACAGAGTGCTGGTGAGAAGGCAGGACAGCAAAATCCTCATACTCAGTTGAGGAGACTGGGAAATTACACCGGCACAAGGGCCAGCTAGTGGACTGGTGCTTAAGGCAGCTGGGTCCCACATGGCCGACTGCTGGGTTCGAGTCCTAGATGCAGTGAACTGAAAAAGATAGTAGGGGTGCCAGTGTGCGTGCATACATGCATGCACATGTGTGGTGTGTGTGTGTGTGTGTGTGTGTGTGCACGTGTGTGTGTGTGCACCTACAACCCCAGGAGCAGAATGGAGGAGAAAGGTTTGGGCCATGACCTTCCCCCGGAGATGTGCTTTCTCGTTTTCTCTCTCTGTCTCTGGCCAGTGTATGGGTCTTCTGGCAAATTCAAAAAGGAAAAAGAAAAAGAAAAGAAGTAGAAGAAGAAGAAGAAGAAGAAGAAGAAGAACAAGAACAAGAACAAGAAGAAGAAAAAGAAGAAAAAAATATATATAGGCACTTGGATGCGCTGAGTCCACTGCCAGGTATCTGCACCAGAGACCTGATAGCATGGTTTTGCCTTTGTTCACTTTTTGCCATTTTCTCACTTTCCTTCTCTTCTCACTCCGACCCTCTCTAGTCAAATTAAAGTAAACAAACAAATAACTAAATAAACGTTAAAGAAGATAATTCTTCAAAGAAACACACAGACACACAGTGGAGACCGGACGGGGGTTGCGTTCTCCCTCTCCCTCTTACGGAAGGCAAGTTGACCTGTCCTTCCTCCTGGCTCGGTCAGTACCATACAGGCGCCGAGGGCAGGTGTCTTGTTGCAGGTATTCTGTGGCAGGGCTCAGGGTATGAGGGAAGGGAAAGACGAGTTTTCGTGGAAGACCTCCGACGAGCTGTGTTTTCTCGCTTCCCGTGAAGGTCAGATGGCCCACCCCCATGGAAGCCGGGCTTAGAGCTAATCCCGTCTGTAAACAGCAGCACCTTACAGAAAGCCCTGCCCTTCCAGGCAGGATGTCAGGGGACGGGCACTTCATCAAGGTCACGGGGATTCATAACAGCCTCATTGTGTGCACGCCGGAGACCCATCCCTATAAAAGTGGAGAACGTTCAGACGCTCGAGAGGAAGGGGCAGCAGGACAAGATGACCACTCTGCTCTTTGTGCTTGCTCTGTGCCTGGCCTCTGCGGCCGAGGACCTGGCCCCTGCGGCCGAGGACCTGGCCCCTGCGGCCGAGAACCTGGCCCCTGCAGCTGGAGATGGAGACCTGGGCCCCAGGAACGTCTGCACACCGATGTTCCAGGATTTGCCACCCAGGAATGTCTGTGCACTGGTATGAACTTAGACTCCTCGAAGGTGGAGGGAGGTCTTGGGGACGTGCGCACGCGCGCCTCTGTGTGTATTTATTACTCTTCTTAAAGGGTGGAGGCCAGCAGGTGGCGTTCTGGCGAAGGTGCTAGACTCCCAAATGGCCAACCATGGTTCGAGTCCTGGATCTTGCTTTTGAATTTTCCCTTCTCTCTCTTTCTCTGGTCAAATAAAAAATCATCATCATCATCATAACGCAAATGAAATAATTTCCTAATAGCATTTAGAAAGTTGTATCAGATTGTATACTGTTGGGACCAGCAGTTGGCGTAATGGCTACGTCGCTGGACTCCTATGTAGTCGACCGCGGTTTGCATCCTGGACCCGGTGGCTTGAACTCACGTCGGGCGCGTGTCTGTGTGCGTGCCCAAGATCCTGAGAGGAGAATGGAGGAGAAGGGATTGCGGCGTGGCCATCCCCCCTGGGGGGTGATTTCTCGCTTTCTGTCTCTCTGTCTCTCTCTCTCTGTCTGGTGAGTGCACACGCCCTATAGCTAAAAACCTCTCCAAAAAAAAAAAAAAAGATTGTATACTGTTGTATCCAATTTTAGACAGACACACCTCCCCCATAGCTATCTATCGATGAGGTTGTCGGAAAAGCCATGATGAGTTTTCTATGCAAAAATGCGTCAGGACTTTACCGACAACCTCTTACATCTTCATAAAATGGTCCTCTTGTTTTTTCCTCCTTTCAGTCTGTGTCTGCCATCCTGGCCTCGAGGTGGCCCCAGTTGTTCCGGGCAGGAAGGGCAGTCTTGCCTTTCTATCCTATTTCAGGGTTTTGTTCTCGCTGTTTCAAGACTCTCCTAAGTTCAGCCTTGATATAGAAACACACACCGCGATTTCTTTTTTTTAAAGAATTATTTATTTCATTTTATTTACTATGATTATGTTTAAATTTACCAGACAGAGAGAGAGAGAGAGAGAGAGAGAGAGAAAGCAAGATGCCAGGTCCGGGACTTGAACCATGGTACACCATGGAGGAGTCAGGAGTCTTAACCACCACACCACCTGCTGGTCCATGAGTTCATTTCATATCAGTCTACCAGCTAAGAAGGAGAGCTCTGCTTTCCCCTAAGGAGAAGAGATTTGTATTTTTTTCTTTGCGTTACAGTGAAAGCGATGATCAAGTTGGATTAGGGGGGCCACAGAGATCACACACACCAATCTGGGTTTTTTTTTTAGGAATTAATTATTTAATTTTATTTATTATTATTATTATTATTTTTTAATTTGTTATGGGCATGTGTGTGCTCACCAGAGAGAGAGAGAGAGAGAGAGAGAGAGTGAGAAAAAGCAAGTTACCAGGTCCAGAACTCGAACTGTGGCCAGACATGTGGGAGTCCAGCACTTTAGCCACCATGCCCACCTGCTGGCTCATCAAGTAACCTTGCTTATGGGATTTTTCCTTCTTAGGGTACAGGGGCCTGGCACACCTGTTTTATGTCATCTACGGACCCTGGGAAGATCGGCGAGAATGGGACACTCCGGTTTGAGCTCCGCAATGTCAGCTGTGCCGAAGGGGGTAAAACCATGATTTACTACTATATCGTCAAGTAAGTACACGTTTCCTCAATGGAAACAAAACGGTTGACTTCGGGTGCATGATCCAGTCTCACCTTTTTAGTGCAACATCTGGGTCACCTTCAAGAATTAGACTCTCAAGACCAGCAGGTGGCGTGATGGTTACGTCACTGGACTCCCACGGAGTCGACCACAGTTCAAGTCCCAGACCTGGTAGCTTCCAACTCATGCCAGCCATGTGTGCGTACGTGTCCAAAATTCTGAAAGGAGAATGGAGGAGAAGGGATTGTGGTGTGACCTTCCCCCTTGGGGGATGATCTCTCACTTTCTGTCTCTCTGTCTCTCTCTCTCTGGCGAGCACACACACCTGATAGCAAAAAATCTCTCTTTCTAACAAACATAAAAGAGAATGAGAGTGACTGAACTTTATGTAGAGATGGATGTTCTTCACCGTGATGTATCATTTTTAAAAGAATTCTTTATTTAATTTTATTTATTATTATTATTTTTTATTTTGATCAAAGAGAGAGAGAGAGAGAGAGAGAGAGAGAGAGAGAAAGCCACCAGGTCCAGGACTCAATCCATGGTAAGACATGTGGGAGTCCAGTGCCTTAACCACCATGCCAGCTGCCCACCTCCTGGGTATGGGTTTTACCCCTGCAGAGGTCCATGAGTGTTTTTGTAGAGGGCATGAGGTTTGCACACCTTCGCTTATTTGAAGTGTATCCTGAGTAAAGGGATGAACGTTGTGTTGGAAGCCGGAAGTTCAAGGGCACCTGAAATGAAAGTGGATTTATATAAAGTGTCCTGTAATGTATCTACGAACGTAAGGAGTTGTGCACAAAATATCCTCCACCCGGTAGGATGAGGATGACAAACGGCAGTCAATAAATCAGTACACCACGGGGCCGGCAGGTGGCAAGGTGGTTAAGTGATGGACTCCCACATGGCCGACCAGGGTTCGAATCCTGGACTTGGCGGCTTGAAAATCGCACCAGGCACATGTGTGTGTGCCCAAGGTCTCCAGAGGACAATGGAGGAGAAGGGATTGTGGTGTGGCCATTCTTCTTGAGGCAGTAGAGCTTTCACTTTCCCTCTCTCTGTCTCTCTCTGTCTCCCTATGATAAGAACAATTTTAACAACCGAAAAATAGGGCCCAGCAGGTGGCCTTGCTGTTACGTCACTGGACTTTCACATGGCCAACTGCGATTTCAGTCCTGGACCTGGAGGCTTTAAGCACATGCCGAGAGAGAGAGAGAGAGAGAGAGAGAGAGAGAGAGAGAGAGAGAGAGAAAGAGAGAGAGAGAGAGAGAATCCAAAATCCCGGGAGGAGGATGGACGGGAAGGGATTGCAGCATGGCCATTCGCCCTGGAAGTACTTTTTCAATTTCCCTCTCCCTGTCTCTTTCTTTCTCCAATGAACACATGCACCCTAAGGCAAAAGCCTCTTTAAAAAAATAATAAAAATAAATGAATAAGGGAGTGCAGATGGTATAATGACTCCCATGTGGTCGACCGCGGTTTGAGTCCCGGACCCGATGGCTTAAACTCACACCGGGCATGTGTGCATGTGTGCCCAAGATCCCGAGAGAAGGATGGAGGAGAAGGGATTTCTGCATGGCTATCTCCCCTGGGGGGAGGGGGTGTCTGTCTCTTTCTTTATATTACTAGCTACCTTTATTTGAATCTGTTTGCTAAAACACTGCAACCAGACTTTACAGATGTTTACCAATGAGCTAAGGGGCTGGGCCCGGCTGCTTGGGGGTCAGGGGAGTCTGACCTCACATGGGTCCTGGTTGTGGCAGGCTGAAAACCACTTTAGGTGTTTGTTTAAACATACCACGAATCCCGACAGGGTGGACACAGGAAGGAGAAGAAATTAAGGCATGGTCATGTCCCATGGGGCGTGATATCTCTCTCTCTCTCTCTCTCGCTCGCTCGCTCTCTCTGTGTCTCTCTGTCTCTCTGTCTCTGGAGAGTTCACGGACCCTCTGGCTTATAAACAAAAGCAAAACAAAAGAGATAGCTTAGATTGTGAGTATTCCTGAATCGACAGGGGCTCCGGCGTTTATGGAAAACGCAGAGAAATGGCCCCAAAGGACAGAGAGAAAAGAAAGAGTAGAATGCTTCATCTCCGAGGGGTAGAGTCGCCATGATTGTCAGGAGATGGGATTGTGGCCGGATTCTAATCCCACTGTGGACTGCTTGGTCACCTCCGGAGACATTTCCGGTGGTTCCACCTGGGAGTGCAAGCGATGGAAGCTACTAGCATCTAATCAGTAGAGACCCAAGACCCCAAATGCTGCTCGCCCCTCCTTCCATGTACCAGACAGGTTTCCTGACCCCAGCAAATCCTGAGTCGTGGGCAAAGTCCTGATGCATTTCTGCATGGAAACAAACAAACAAATAGAAAAATGTTCACATATCGAAATGGTCTCATTGTAAGCCAAACAATAGGATTGAAAGTATATACAAAAATAAATTAATTAATTAATAAAAAAAAAAAACATAGAAAAAGACCTCATGAATTTCCTGATGGTCTAATAATGTATCCAGTGCAAAATGCAATCGGTGCAGAGGTTAAGAAATGGAGTCTGCACTCTACGACTGAAACTGATTGACCTAAGGTTGTGCAAACACCAGAGATGGGGGTGAGTGCCAGAAGTGGAGTGCGTGGAGAAGCGGGACCTAGGGAAGGACACTGGGAGGAGGGATACGGAGACAGAGCATGGACGGGACGGGGAGGTGTGGTGTTATCGGTGGGAGATATTCTGATCAACTGGACTGGGGAGAAATGTTGACATACTGAAATGTTCACTTTGTAAGCTCAATGATATGATTGAATGTATATTAAAAATTAAAAGAAAAAAAGAGAAAGGAACGGAGTCATCACACCAGCAAAGGTTCCAATCCTTGGCACAGAGGAAAGAAGACTCACGTTCTCAACATCTATGATTTCTGCTGACCAGGGCTGCCTGGCAACTCTGGCCATGCCTCAAGCCAGAAGCAGGTCGAGGGATGGAGATCGGGAATGAAAAACATTTCCTTGGTGTGTTTGTTTTTAAGGGCTTGTGGACAGTGCCAGCAACACGTCGCTGTGACCTGGAATTTCTTCGACGTTTGCTACGAGACATACCGTGAGTACATCACCTTTTCCGGGGAGCACTTCGATCAAGCCAGGGTCTGGGTTTCAAGGCGCAGGGAGGTCCTGCTGAACACACCTAAAGGCCTGGGTTTTCAGGTAACATCGGTTACTCCCTACAAATGCAACTTTGGGGTATCAGCAGACGGTGCAATGGTTTGTGTCTCTGGACTCCCACATAGTCAACTGCAGTTCGAGTCCTGGACTGGGTGGCTTAAAACTCACGCTGGGGGGACCAGCAGTTAGCATAATGGCTATGTCGCTGGACTCCCATGTAGTCGACCGCTGTTCGAGTCCCAGACCGGGTGGCTTAAACTCACGCCGGGTGCATGTGCCCAAGATCCCGAGAAGAGAATGGAGGAGAAGGGATTGCGGCATGGCCATCCCCCCGGGGGGTGATTTCTCGTTTTCTGTCTCTCTGTCTCTCTCTGTCTGTCTAGCGAGTGCATGTGCCCTGTAGCAAGAACCTCTCAAAACAAACAAACAAAAAAAGCTACGTAAATTGACTTCTGAAGTTTTTGTTTTTCTCTTGCAGTCTCTGGTTTGTTGTTGTTCAAAACAATGTTGGTATCGAAGAACGTGTTGGTACTGTACCATCAACATAGGGACGGACAAAACCAGCTCACACGATTGGTCCAACTGATATGTAAGTACGTTGTAGGCCGGACACCACGCAGGGTTGCCGTGGCTGTATTGACGAAGGGCAGCAGCATGTACACCCTGAGATTCTTCGTTTCAAGTGTCGTGGTGCAGACGGGACGCTTCGGTCTCCACGCTGACGCTGACGCTGACAGAGTCAGGGATACTGAGGGCGTCTATTGATGGTGCAGGGCAGGCAGCGGGTGGCGTGGTGGTTCTTGGGCTGCACTCCCACGTGACAGACCACACCTTGAGTCCTGCGCCTGGAGGCTGCAAAATCTTGCTTGGTGTGTGTGCGTGCCTGACCAAATTCTTAGAGGAGAACGGAGGAGAAGGGACTGCGGTGTGGCCATTCTCTCTGGGGGCGTGATGTCACATTTTCTCTCTCTCTGCCTCCAGCAAGCACGCTCTTCCTCTAGCAAAAAACTTAAAAGAGAAAAGAAAGAAAGAAAAGAAAAGAAACGGTGAAGGAAAGGGTGGTGTGGTGGTCAAATGCATTCCCTGTAAGGATGGCACGCAGGAGAGACGATGGCCGGTCCGCCCGCAGGGACGTCCCTGAGCACGGCTGGCTAGGACTGCTCCACGCTGCAGGCCTCGTGGACGCTCAGACCGCATCATGGCATCGTGACATCAAAGCTTTATCTTGGGGAGTCTCTCTCTCTCTCTCTCGGTTTCTCTCTTTCTCCCTCTGTCTCACACATGGAAGAAAGAAGTAGATTTAAAATTAAGTGAGAAAAAAAAAAGAAATCCATCTACGAATGGTCTTTATCAGACAGCTTTTTTTTTCTTTTTTTTTTAAGAAGTTTTTGCTATAGGGCGCGTGCGCTCGCCAGACAGACAGACAGAGACGGAGAGACAAAAAGTGAGAAATCACCCCCCAGGGGGAATGGCCACGCAGCAATCCCTTCTCCTCCATTCTCCTCTCGGGATCTTGGGCATGCACACACATGCGCCCGGCATGAGTTTTAAGCTACCGGGTCCGGGACGTGAACCGCGGTCGACTACGTGGGAGTCTAGCGACATAGCCATTACGCTAACTGCTGGTTCCTCAGAGGGCTTTTTTGAAATGTATACACATTTATTCAGGAGGAGATACAATAGACACTCCATGTAGAGAATGACACAGAGCGGGAACGTGGGAAATCACTCCCCAGGTCATAATTCCTTCTCCAATCTCCTCTTGGGATTTTGGGGCACATACATAGTTGTGCCCCGCTTGCTTTTTCAAGCCACAGGATTTGGGACTTGAGCCATAGAGTTGGTTTTGTAGGTTCTTGCACCTCAACCACCACGCCATGTGGGTCCATGTGCTAACATTTTTTAAAAAGGTTATGTATGTGGGGAACCAGCAGTTAGCGTAATGGCTATGTCTCTGGACTCCCATGTAGTCGACCGCGGTTCACGTCCCGGACCCGGTAGCTTAAAACTCACGCCGGGTGCGTGTGCGTGCGTGCCCAGGATCCCGAGAGGAGAATGGAGGAGAAGGGATTGCGGCGTGACCATCCCCCCTGGGGGGTGATTTCTCGCTTTCTGTCTCTCTGTCTCTCTCTGTCTGTCTGGTGAGTGCACGTGCCCTATAGCGAAAACCTCTCCAAAAAAAAAAAAAAAAAAGGTTATTTATGGGGCCAGCATGTGGCATAATGGTTAGGGTGCTGGAGTCTTACATGGGTGACTGCGGTGTGAGTTCTGGGCTCAGGGACTTAAAACTGACGCAGGGCGTGTGTGCGTGTGTGCCCCGAATCCCGAGAGCAGAGTGGAGGAGAAGGGATGGTGGCATGGCTACCCGCCCCCCCTTGGGGGGGTGATTTCTCGCTTTCTGTCTGTCTGGTGAATGCACACACATCCTACAGCAAAATTTCTCAAAAAAAATTATTTATTTTTAAAGAATGATGTTATTTAACTTTATTTATTTTAATGTGGCCAGAGAGGGACAGAGTGAGAGATGGGAGGGGGAGGAGCGTGAGAAAGGAAGTTGTTAGGTCTGGAAGTTGAACTGGGGTGGTCACATGGGAGTCCACTGCCCTTCACCACCACCACACCTGCAGGCCCCAACGTACTGATTTCATGAGCAACAAAGACAGACTAGGAACAGAGACGCCCAACTGTGTGACACCACAGTCCACCCCCGGCTTCAGTCAACCCTGGGTAATGGGCTTGTCTACACCATGGGGTCTCAGGGACGTCTCAGAATGCAAATCCTGACCCTCGCCACAGAGTAAGCCTTTGGAACAGTGCGGGGCATACCCTGTCCTTCCGTCCTCACACTTGCACAGACTCAGGACGCCCTAGTGCAGCCACGGAGGCCCCATTTCCCTCTGGACACTCCTTACGACCGGAGCTTGGTCCCCTTGACGGGATA
Organism: Tupaia tana; assembly: GCA_026018925.1. Taxonomy (NCBI): domain Eukaryota; kingdom Metazoa; phylum Chordata; class Mammalia; order Scandentia; family Tupaiidae; genus Tupaia; species Tupaia tana. Next base: position 11,337,713 of record JAKSZU010000031.1, on the reverse strand, counting down.
AAAGCTCCTCCATGTGCTTGGTGGTCCCAAGAACTGGACAGCTGATGAGATGGGAACTCTTTGGACTTGACTGGTTGTTACCATCTCACTTGAAAATCACCGGGTTGGGAAGCGTGAACCTATTGGAGACAGGACGGGGGGCATAAGGGTGAGAATGACCGGAATGGTGGAAAGCCAAACCTAGGTCTGATGCTAGTCATGATGGATTCAGTGCTTGTCTGCCTTCTCTCTTCTCTTCTATGAAATGCAGCAAGAAATTCTTGCGAAGATCCAAAATTATGGGAGACATTTAAGATGCTGTCGAACCAGTATAACGTTTCACTGCACGGTGCCCAAAAGGTGTACAAAACAGGTAAGGTTTGCACTTGTCTTCCTAGACCGGCAGCGTTGATCTCAAGTGACGACAGACCCCTGAGAGCCTTGCACCAAGGTCTCTGTGATGAAATGATCTTTTATAAAATCTGTTATTAAGCAATTCTCAGAAATACGGAGAAATTGTAGGACCGGCAGTTGGCATAGTGGCTACGTCGCTGGGTTTCCATGTCATGGACTGCCGTTCGAGTGCCGGATCCGGTGGCTTACAACTCACGCCGGGCATATGTGTGTGCGTGCCCCAAATCCTAAGAGGAGACTGGAGGACAAGGGGTTGCAGTGTGGCCTTCCCACTGGGGGGTGATTTTTGCTTTCTGTCTCTCTGCATCTCTCTGTCTCTCTGGTGAGCACTTGCACTTTATAGCAAAAATCTCCCCAGAAAAATAAAAGCAAAGGGACCAGCAGTTGGCGGAATGGCTGTGTTGCTGGACTCCCATGCAGCCGGCTGTGGTTTGAGTCCCGGACCCAGTGGCTTAAACTCACGCCGGGCGCATGTGCGTGCGTGCCCAAGATCCCGAGAGGAGAATGGAGGAGAAGGGATTGTGGCATGGCCATCCCCCCTGGGGGGTGATTTCATGCTTTCTGTCTCTCTGTCTCTCTCTGTCTTTCTGGTGAGTGCATGTGCCCTACAGCAAAAACCTCTCCCCACAAAAAAGAAAGAAAGAAAGAAAGAGAGAAAAAGAAAAAGAAAAAGAAAAAGAAAAAGAAAAAGAAAAAGAAAAAGAAAAAGGAAGAAAAGAAGTATTGGGAAATTACAATGAATTTTCTTTCTTTTTGTACAGACGACTGCCCTCCCTTCAGATTCTGACCAGGTACATAGGAAAGGGATTCTGGCCAGGTAAATAGAAAAGGGATATCTACACCTCTCGTTTTGCCACGTGAAGACTGGCATTTTTGCAAGTTAGATTAAGTGTATGCCATTTTGAAACATTGCACTATAATACTGCACTATCTGCTTTAAATCATTCTTTAATTTGGGAGAAAATTTTATGTAACATTGAACATGAAATACGATTAACCCTGGCAAATTCCAAGGTTAATAAATTATCTTGCGGGACCAGCAGGTGGTGTGGTGGTGAAGGCGCTGGGCATTCCCACATGGCCAGTCACGGTTCGAGTCTCAGACCTGGTGGCTTAGTTTCTCACTTCCTCTGTGTGCGTGCGTGCGTGCGTGCGTGCGTGTGTGTGTGTGTGTCTCTGGTCAAAATGAAATGAATGAATGCATAAAATTTTTAAAATAATAAATAAAATAAAATGAGTAAAGTATCTTGCAGTAGCAAACCAGTAAACCTCTTTTTTATTTTTAATTTTTTTTTAGAGGTTTTGCTATAGGGCGCGTGCACTCGCCAGAAAGACAGAGAGAGACAGAGCGACAGAAAGCGAGAAATCACCCCCCGGAGGGATGGCCATTCCGCAACCCCTTCTCCTCCATTCTCCTCTTGGGATCTTGGGCACGCACGCACACGCGCCCAGCGTGAGTTTAAGTCAATGGGTCCGGGACGGGAACTGCAGCTGACTACATGGGAGTCCAGTGACATAGACATTACGCTAACTGCTGGTCCCAATAAACCTTTTAAAAAAGAATTATTATATTCAACTTTACTTATTTTTTTTTAATTTGACCAGAGATGGACAGCAAGAGAGAGAGAGAGAGAGAGAGAGAGAGAGAGAGAGAGAGAAAAAGCTGCCATGTCTTGGACTCAAACCGTGATTAAGCTATGTGAGTGTCCAGCACCCTTAACCACCACGCCACCTGCTGGCCCCAACAGTACAGAATTATTTTTTACAATCCTAGAGAAGGTTTAAAACAGCTGATGTTGTGGTAGGTCAAGCAGGTGGATCCCACACAGCCAGCTATGTGGTTTGAACCCTGGTCCTGGAAGCTTGAAAACCACCCTGGGCATAGGGGCATGCGTGTCCCCAAATCTGCAAACAGGAGAGATGGAGGAGAAGGGATTACAGCGTGGCCATGCCCGATGGAGAACTCTTTCTCACGTCCTCTCTCTCTGCCTTTTGCCAGTGAACACATGCAACCGCCAGCAAAGTTTTAAAAAGAGAGAGAGGGAACCAGCAGTTAGCGTAATGGCTATGTCGCTGGACTCCCACGTAGTCGACCGCGGTTCGCGTCCTGGACCCGGTGGCTTAAACTCACGCCGGGCGCGTGTGCGTGCGTGCCCAAGATCCCGAGAGGAGAATGGAGGAGAAGGGATTGCGGCGTGACCATCCCCCCTGGGGGGTGATTTCTCGCTTTCTGTCTCTATGTCTCTCTCTGTCTGTCTGGCGAGCGCACGCGCCCTATAGCGAAAAACCTCTCCAAAAAAAAAAAAAAAAGAGAGAGAGAGACAGAGACAGAGACAGATACCTGGGTGACCTAGACTTACACATGATCCCCTCCATCTTCCTGACACTGACATGCACCACACATCCTGACACAGGGTCAGTCTGCAGAAAACCAGCACACTCGCGTGTGCATGCACAGGGCAGCTTTTGTGAAGTTTGTGCAGTATGGGAATTCTTCCACTGGGACCAGCAGTTGGCGTAATCATTCCGTCATTGGACTCCCACGTAGTCGACTGCAGTTCGAGTCCTGGACCCAACGGCTTAAAAGTCCCAGTGGGCGTGTGTGCGTGCATGCCCAAGATCCCAAGAGGAGAATGGAGGAGAAGGGATTGCAGCGTGGAGTGATTTGTTGCTTTCTGTCTCTCTCTCTCTCTCTCTCTCTCTCTCTCTCTTCAAGCGCACGTGTGCTATAGTCAAAATCTGTTTAAAAAAATATATATATTTTACTATTTCCCCTAGTGTAGAATAGCAATGGTGTTGACCCTTTTTCCACACGCTAGACAATAGTGTGTGGTGAGTATAAACTCCACTCTAATTTCTCTTTTGCAATCTTACAGAACATCAAGACTTCAAGAATAGAGACAATGACATCCTCACAGCTTCGAATCATCATATGAAGATAAAATGGCCTTTTCTTTCAAATTGTGATTTCCTTTTCCTAAGAGGTTATGGGCCCTGCCTCATGGTCATTCTTTTACCCCCTTTGACACACTGTTTCTTTCACTGAATCTCAAAATGACTCCATAAATTGATGTTACATGCACAGAAAACGTGTCTGAGAAGTGTCTCCTTTGTCATACCGATAAATATCTACCGGATGGCTACATCTGGAACACTGGGTCTATAATGCCACAGGAGGTCATTCCAAGGATATGCCAGGGACAGAGGGGAAAACATGAGTTAAAAATCGTGGGTGGGGGCCGGCAGGTGGCATGGTGGTTGGGGGTGCTGGACTCCCACATGGCTGACCATGGTTCAAGTCCCAGACCTGGTGACTTGCCTTCTCACTTTCTCTCTTTCTCTCTCTCTGTCACTCTGGTGAGCACACATGCTTTATAGCAAGATTCAATAATAATAATAAAAAGTAAAGAATTATTTTTAAAAGAGAGAGAGAAATATTTGAGTTGTGTATCACAGAAGACCCTGATGCTAAATGAAATGCAGCAGGAATGGGGGGAAAAGATCCGAGGGAGGAAATGACGTTTAAGAGAACTACAGTCAGTGTTTCCACAAACCCGTAGAAATTCACGTTTGCATCAAGCATTACAAAGTGAGTTTGAAGGCAATGTCCTTCTTGTAGACAACGAAACCTTGAATGGTCATGTCCAAGAAGTCATAGTTGCGGGACCAGCAGATGGAGTAATGTTTATATCACTGGACTCCCACACAGTTGACCACGGTTTGAGTCCCAGATTTGGTGGCTTAAACTTACGCCAGGTGCATGTGTGTGGGTGCTCAAGATCCCGAGAGGAGAATGGAGGAGAAGGGATTGCGGTGTGGCCATCCCCCCTGGGGGGCGATTTCTCACTTTCTGTCTCTCTGTCCCTCTCTGTCTCTCCAGTGGTGTAAGCACCTTGTAGCAAAAATCTCTCTAAAAAAAAAAAACTCATGGGACCAGCAGTTAGCATAATGGCTATGTCGCTGGACTCCCATGTTGTCAACTGTGGTTCGCGTCCCTGACCCGGTGACTTAAAACTCACGCTGAGCATGTGTGCGTGCATGCCCAAGATCCCAAGAGGAGAATGGGGGAGAAGGGATTGTGGTGTGGCCATCCTTCCTGGGGGTTGATTTCTCACTTTCTGTCTCTCTCTGTTTTTCTGGCAAGCGCACACACCCTATAGCAAAAATCTCTCCAAAAAAAAAAAAAAAGAATTCACAGTTGCAATTCCAAGATACCCGTTTGAGACATATATGAAACAGGACCGAGGAATGAGAATGAGAGATTAAGTCTGGACATTGGAATCATCAGAATACCTCTCCCCACTCGCATTGTGTAAGTGGTGCACATGACAGTGGAGAAGACGTCACCATCGAATGGCCTATTTTTATTTACGTTCATATATTTTACAATGAGACATTACCCAGGGCAAACTCTAGGATGGTATACAAAAATCTTTCTAAGCCGGAAAGAGAGGGAAAGAAATACCAAGAAGGGAACCAGATGGTAAAATCTACCTTGGCTTTTTCTGAGATGAAGAAATCAGGGCACCCACCACAGTGATTTTTTTCTTTTTGTGAAAGAATTATTTATTTGGGGTCTGCAGGTGGCTTGGTGGTTAAGGGCCCTGGACTCCCACATGGCCAACCACAGTTTGAGTCCTGGACCTGGAGGCTTGCTTTCTCACTTTTACTCTCTCTCTCTCCCTCTTTCTATGGTCAAACTAAAATAAACAAAGATAAATAAAATAATTTTTTACAGAGAATTTTTTATTGAATTTGATTGATTATTTTCCAGTTTGCTACAGGGCATGCTTACTTACCAGAGAGAGATGGAAGAGGTGGGGTAGGGAAGGAGACAGCAAGCCCTCCGATCCGGGACCCAAACCGTGGTTGGTCACACGGAATCCAGTGCTCCCACTACCCCGCCATCTGTTGGCCTCATGGAAAACAGTGATTAAGCCCTGTGTCCGGGGAGGCAGACCCCACGTGGCTGACCACGGTTTGATTCCGGGTCCCGGCAGCTTGAGAAACACAACAGGTGTGTGTGTGTGTGTCTGTGTGTGTGTGTGTGCCTGGGGTCTTGTTGGGATAGAGAAATGGAGGAAAAGGATTCGGCATAACCAAGTCTTGCTGGCGGTTACTTTTTCTCTTTCTCTGTCTGGCAATAATCAACATCAAAATAAGAGGTCATTCGTTCAGCTCAAACTGCTTGAAAGGTCAGAATTCAGGCAAAGGAAACCAATTCTAAACTGGTATGTCTTCACATGGAACGCTTGTGTCAATACCTTGGAGAGGGGAGTTCTATCCATCCGACACGGAAAATGGATCTGTACCCAGGGAAGAAAAATTTTTATTTTTCTTTCAAATTCCGAGATGTTAGTGGATTCGTTTCTTTCTTTCCTTTTTTTTTTTTTTTTCAGAGTGAGAGATTTTTGCTATAGCGTGTGTGTGCTTGCTGGAGAACACGGAGAGATAGAAAGCGAGAAATGATCCCCAGGGGGAATGGCCACACCATGCCACAGTCCCTTCTCCTCCATGTTCCCCTTGGGATTTTGGGCACGCACGCACATGCACCTGGCATGAGTTTCTAGCCACTGGGTTTGGGATGCAAACCCTTGCCAGTCAGGTGGGAGTTCAATGCCTCAACCACTACACCACCTGTTGGCTTCCAAAAATAGCTTTTTTTTAAAAAAAGGAATTACTTTATTTAACTGTGTTTATTTATTTATTTTAATTTGACCATAAAAGGGACAGAATGAGAGCAAGACAGAGAGAGAGAGGAAAAGTGAGAAAGCAAGCCACCAAGTCCGGGACTCGAACCACTGTAAAGCATGCGGGAGTCCAGCGCCTTCACCACCATGCCACCTGCCAGCCCCCCAAAATAACTTCTAAAACAAAGAAGATGCTTGGCAGGAAAGCACCCGTGGTTCCAACAGCGTTGAGAAACCCTACAAATCCAGCTCCCAGAGAGACAGCTGTCCACATCCTGCTATCCTCCAACCCATCTTCAGAAGCGTTGCGACGACATTTACAAACGCAAGAGTATTCCGAGAGCAGTCGGCATGTTCCGTCTCCTGATGGGATTTTATAATTGCACGAAATGAAACAGCTTTCAATATTTCTACAAGAAGCGATTACCATGTTCACAGGTGTCTCACTCACATCAGGGAGAGGGAGAGGAAGAAACCGCAGAAACCCAGGGACCGACGGTTCTCAGACGTCCTACGTCTATCTTGACTTTTTCTTTCCACCCTCTTCCTTTAAAAATTTTATCACAGGCTGTGTGCACTTACTAGAGAGAGACAGAGACCGACAGAGAAGAAAAGTGAGAAATGATCCCCAGTGGGACAAGATCCCATCAAAACCCCTTCTCCATTTCTTTTCCTTCCTGCTCGGATGTAGGACACGCACACACGTTTCTGGTATGTCTTTTTTTTAAGATATTTTTAGAATGCATGCACTCTCCAGAGGGAGAGACTGAGAGATAGAAAGAGAGGTAAAGTGAACCTTACCTCCCCACCTCCCAGGGAGAATAGACATGCCACCATCTCTTCTCCTCCATTCTGCCTATGGGAGTTTGGGCAGGCACGTGTGCACACATACCTGGCAGGTGTTTCAAGCCAGTGGGTTCAGGACTTGAACTGGGAGTCGGCCATGTGAGATCCAACACTTTAAGCAGCACACCACCTGTTGGCCCCTCCCAGTGTATTTGCCTTTTTCTGTATTTATTATTGACATCTCATCACCATACTCCCGTGTGTTTTTCAAGCCGCCGGGTCCAAGACTGAAATTGTGCACTTGGGCGTATGAGACCCAGCTGCCTTAAGTACCATGGCTCTGGTGTCTCCCCTCGAGTCCTCTGTGGGGAAGTGTGCGTTTAGTGGCTCTGCTTACCGCGAACCACATAGCAAGTTGATCTGATTCGTTTAATTCTTATTTGTTTAGTTTTTTCTATGGGGCATGTGTGCTCACCAGAAAAAGACAGAGAGAGAGAGAGAGAGAGAGAGAGAGAGAGAGAGAGAGAGAGAGAGAGAAAAGACAGAGAGAAGGAAAGGGAGAGAAAGTGAGAAATCACCCTTGGGGGGGACAGTCACACTGCAACCCCTTCCCCTCCACTCTCCTCTTGGGATTTTGGGCACGCACGCACACACGCCTACAATGATTCTCAAGCCTCTGGATCCAGGACTTGAACCGCAAAGCTGGCTATGTAGGATGCAGAATCTTAACCTCCATGCCACATGCTGGCTTGATTTGTTTATGATTTTAAGATGTTCCATGAGCTGTGTGCTGCTGAAGTTGGTGAAGGGCTGCAAGACGGCTGGGTGAAAACTTCCTCTAAAAGTTTTTGACTACTAGGGACCAAGAGGTGGCGTGGTGATTAAGGCACTGGACACTCCCACATGGTTGACCATGGTTCGAGTCCTGGACCTGGTGGCTCGCTTTCTCCGCTTCCTCTCTCTGTCTCTCTCTTTCTGGTCAAATTAAAATAAATGAATGAATACATACAATTAAATAAATAATTCTAAACAACAACAACAACAACAAAGTCATGACTGTGTAGCTTTAGGCAAAATAGCCCCACAAAATCAAGACAGTTCAGGAGTGAATCCTTGCCAAGGTGGTTGTTTGGCAGGACTTACTCCGTCAAACTCACGCTGCTCAAGTTGCTGGCAGGAAGCAAAAGAAACAGACTCCATGCAAAACCCCTACCCAGCCATGAAGGACAGCACTGCCCTGTCCCTGGACAGAGAAGGGATGAAGGTGGAGGGTGGACCGTCAGCTGAAATGACCCAGGCTGGGAAACGCAAATTACCCTGTGTCCTGGCTGCATGTCTGTGCTCGGTGGCAGAGATGGAAGGATTTGGTGGCCTGCCAGTCAACGGTGATGGTAGACCAGAAGTGGCAGACAGATCTAGGTGGCCGGGATTGGGGGAAAATGATTGAACAGACACAAGAAGGCATATGGAATGCCGGACCACCGCAAAGTCAAAAATATCACTGACAAGGCAACACAGATGTTCCTTTTCTTTTTCAAGAATTAGTTTTTATTTATCTGTTAGTTATTTCTTTTCACTTGACCAGAGAAGGAGAGAGAGAGAGAGAGAGAGAAAACAAGCCACCAGGCTCGGGACTCAAACTGCGGTAGACCATGTGGGAGTCCAGCGCCCTTAACCACCACGCCACCTGCCAGCCCCTCAACATATAGTTTCAAAAAACCAAGTAAACAAAAATAAGTAGGAGGAGGGCCAGCAAGTGGTGTGGTGGTTGAGGTGTTGACTGACCACGGTTCGAGTCCCGGACCTGTTGCATGTGTGTGAATGCCCAAAGTCCCAGTAGGAGAATGAAAAAGGGGGTTGCAGGTGGTCATCCCTGTTGGGGGTGATTTCTCTCTCTCTCTCTCTCTCTCTCTCTCTCTCTCTCTCTCTCTCTGTGTGTGTGTTCTCACTCTCTCTCTCTCTCTCTCTGTGTGTGTGCGTATTTCTCTTTGGTGAGTGCAAGTGACCTATGGCAAAAAAAACATAAAAAAAAATGCGTAGGACCATTATCCAAGGAACACAGCATAAGGTGATATTTGATGCCAAAGATGATAAAGAGGGGCCAACAGGTGGTGTGCTGGTTAAGACCTTATATTCCCAGGGCTGGCAGGTGGCGTAGTGGTTAAGGGTGTTGGACTCCCGCATAGCCAACCGTGTTTCGAGCCCCAGACCTGGCAGCTTGCTTTCTCACTTTCCTTCTCTCTCCTTCTCTGTCTCTCTCTCATCAAACAGGAGACTAAATAAAGTTCAATTAAAATAAAAAGATGCTATATTCCCACAGGGTTGACTGCACGGTTTGAGCCCTGGATCTGGTGGGTGGTTTGAAAGTCAAACCAGGTACATGTGTGTGGATGCCCAAAACCTCCAAGGGAGATTGGAGAAGAAAGCCTAAACCATGGCCATCCCACCTAGGGGTGATTTCCCACTCTCCCTCTCTTTGTCTCTGTGTGGAGAGTGCATGAGCCCTATGAAAAAAGTCTTTAGAAGAAGGTGAAGATAAAAGCATCTCTGTCTTTGGCTTGACCATCGCATACTGGGTGCAGGCTTTGAGAAACCACGCTGAAAGCCACACAGATGTACGGCCGTTGTACGGAAGCAAGACCTCACAATTGCAAAGCAAAGCAAAGCAAAGCATGCTATAGGAAGTGGCGGACGCGAGCTATCATCATCCTTTTGGGTTTATTCATAGATATCGAAATGGGAAGGAACACAGAGGTAGACCCCTGGGTGAACTTGGGGGACTCCCTGCTCCTGAAAGTTATCGGCCATTGTGGTCCAATTTACGCCCCTCCAGATCTATCCTCAAGTTGGTGCCAAAGACACAAAGCACTGGCTAGCCGCGGAGTGCAGGGTAACCTCAAGTACTTCCATATATTCCCTCTGTTTTTTCCTTCTTTCCACCCTGTATTAAGCCAGCCTTATTTCCTGCTGCTTCTTCTGACATTTCCCAGATGCCTCTGATTTTGTTCACACCTACATTTCTAATATTTACCAATACATATCAAGGGGTAAAGATGATTTTACAGGTGGTAGTACCTTCCTTTTCCAGATTCAAAGAATAAACTGAAATAAGGTTAATTATATGGACCAGCAAAATGTTGAAAGTAATTATGTTTACATTTACTAAAAGAATTATTTAATTTTATTTATTTATTATTATTATTTAATTTGACGAGAGAGAAACAGAGACAGAGACAGGGAGAGAGAAAGAAAGCAAGAAAGCAAGCCATCTGGTCCAGGATTCAAACTGTGGTCAACCATGTGAGAGTCCAGCACCTTTAACCACCACGCCACCTGCCGGCCCCAATTATATTTACATTAAGAGTTAGACCAGCAGATGGTGTAATGGTTACGTTGCTGGGATCTTATCTGATCCACTATGATTTGGGGCCCAGATGCACCCTATGCAAAAAATCTCTCCAAGAAAGAAAAAGAGTTAGAGTTGGAGGTCAGCAGGTGGCACGGTGGTGGAGGTGCTGTACTCCCATATGGCCGATCACTATTCAAGTCCTGGACCTGGCGGTTTGATACTCATGCTGAACGTGTGTATGTATGTGTGTGCACCCAAAATCCCAAAAGGAAAATGAAAGAGAGGGGATTGTGGCATGGCCATGCCCCTGGGGCTGATTTCTCACTTTTTCTCACACTGTTTCTCTCTCTCTCCCTCTCTCTCTCTAGCAAGTACACTCCTCCTATGGCAAATAAATAAATAAATAAATAAATAAAAACCTGAAAAACAAAGTTAGAGTTGGACCAACAGGTGGTAATCCACACTGTAGCAGTCAGCAGCTGGCAGTTTGAAAAACACAGCAGGCATGTGTGTGTGCATGCCCAAAATCCCAAGAAGAGAATGGAGGAGAAGGGATTGCAATGTGGTCATTATCCCAGGGGTTGATTTCTCACTCTATCCCCCAGTCCTGCCTCTCTCCAGCGAGTGCACATGTGCTGTGGCAAATAGTTAAAAAATAAAGAGTTGAGGTGGGCAGGTAGTGTGGTAGTTAAGGGCACTAGATTCCCAGAAGGCCAAATGCAGTTTGAGTACTGGACTTGGTGGCTTGCTTTCTCAGTTTGCTGTCTCTTTTTCTGGTCACATTAAAAAAAGTAATAATAATAAATAAAGCTGAATAAAATAATACTTTAAAAAATAAAAGAAAACAATAGTTAGGGTCAAAAGGTAGGCTTCTGATGGTCAAAATTTCAATGAAACAGATGTTCAAGATGGAGTACTAAAATAAAACACTAAACGTAAATGTATCGCTAGAGCGCAAAGAAAACAGAGGTTGCCTGACCTTCCTTCTTGGTTCTTGTATTAACTACAAAGTGGGGAAGAGAAAATGAAAAATCAAAAAGCTTCTTTGTTCTCAGTATAACCTTTATCCATCGTTTTGCATTTCACTTAAAGATCAGATGTCAAAATTGAACGCTTACATAACATGGCTCTTAAAATCTATCAATATCCACCAGGATGAGACACTTAACTCATGCACAGTTCTTTGTCATTACTGGCAGGAGGGTCGTACAGTAGCACCTCAAAGGCAAATCATAGAAAACAAGCGAAAGGTTCACAACCTCTGACTTTCAGAATAGGCCCGGAGCTGTTCCCAGGACATTCAGGAAATCTCAGAATCCCGGTGAATGGTCTACTTTTGTTTCTTCCTGTGTCTAGTTTGCGTTGCAGATAAATTCAGTCTCCAAGAAGCCAGAATCTTATGGATGGAGCCATCAACCCTCTGGCCCTTAATAATTCAGACAGCCATGCTTATTTCAAACAGTTCAGACAGAACACTAAAAATGTTTCCCTGCATGTGGAAAGGCACAAAAAGTAGAGAAACTTTGTCATGTGAACAGTTAGGAGAGCCAGAGGGGACCACCAGATCATTCTAAGAACCCCCAGCACATGGGATGTGCAAAAATAACAAAACACAATCCAATAAAGGCTTCTCTGTGCTCAGCTCTAAACTATTGCCTTCACTTTCACAGCTATTTCATTTGTATTTATTAGTAAATAATTAAAAGTTATGTAATTTAAAATTTTTTTTGAGGCAGATTTTTGCTATAAGGTACATCTGTTCGTTAGTGAGCCAAAGAGAGACAGAGAGACAGAAAATGGGAATTCGCCCCCAGGCACAGATGGCCACACCATCCCTTCTCCTCTATTCTCCTTTGAGGATTTTGGGCACACACTCACATGTACCCAGCACGAGTTTCAAGCCGCTGGTTCTGGGACTCGAACCACAGTCGACTATGTGGGAATCCAGCATCTTAACCACTACACCACCTGTGGGCTTTTATTTAATTTATATATATATATTTTTTTTTCTTTTTTTAAAATTTGCTACAGGACATGTGTGCTCATTAGAGAGAGAGAGAGAGAGAGTGAGTGAGAGAGCTAGAAAAGGAGAGAAAGCAAGTCGCCAAGTCCAGGACTCAAACCATGGTTGACCATATGGGAGTCCAGTGCTTTAATCACCATGTCAGTTACTGGCCCCAACTTTACATACATAATTTTATGCATGCAGCCGTGATTTCTCACAAGGCTGCCATTTAAAGATGGACATGCAGCTGAACAAAATGAAGTCAAGCAAAATTCATAGACTGACTATAGAACCAGGGAGACGGTTTTCCCTGCAGGAGTCTGGCTTTTTCTCTTATATTTAAACTCCAATCACATACAGCTCTTAACCAATACGATGAAAAAAGAATGCATCATATACTCTGGTATATGAAAGGTTGTTATTGCTAATCAGTTGTTTTTAACTAATAGTTTTAGTAACTTCCCATTGCCTTTAATCGACTTTCCCTCGGGGGGTATTTGGTGCTGTCATTTCAGTTAATCCTTGCAACTGGTTGTGTCAACTCTAAAACATTTTTAAACAACCGATGCCATTATTAGCAATATGTCACTGCATACCATGCATCCTAACAATGATGTCCAAGTATTAACTGAGTTAATTCTCACCATCACTCCACAGAGAGAGGATTTGTTACCACCCGAGTTTCACGGACGTGAGAAGCGGACGCATGCGTGATGACTAACCTGCTCTGCGTTGTCAGATGGCAATTCATGGTTGGGCTCCTACGTTTCATGCCCATATGTGAAAACTGAGATGATTCAGATCTGTACGTTTGAACTACATTTTAATTTCTACCTCTAAAACATGCTGTGGGTGTCTCCCGTTCTCACATTCTCCGCAACTAAAAGCATTAAAACAGGATGTTGGAGGTCCCTACCAATGTTACAGTGCAGTCTTTGAATGCGTGAGTTTGCAAATAATAATAAAATAATTCTTTTTTTTTTTGGAGAGGTTTTTGCTATAGGGCACGTGCGCTCACCAGAGAGACAGAGAGAGACAGAGAGACAGAAAGCGAGAAATCACACTCCCCTGGGGGGGATGGCCACGCCGCAATCCCTTCTCCTCCATTCTCCTCTTGGGATCTTGGGCACGCACACACACGCACCCAACGTGAGTTTAAGCCACCGGGTCTGAGACTCAAACTGCAGTCGACTACATGGGAGTCCAGCGATGTAGTCATTACGCCAACTGCTGGTCCCGTAAAATAATTCTTTAAAAAAATCTTGCTTGCGAGAGACAGCAATTAAAATTGCTTAAATTGAATTGTTTAAAGTGTAACATTCTCCTTTTCCTTTTATGGAATCCTTTGCAATTTCCTCTATACATCAGGAATTCAAACACCACTGCAAAATTCAAGCAGCGTTCTTAATCCTTTCTGGGACTCACTTTTCAAACTCTCTTTTGATTCCTCTCTATCTATCCATATGTTACTAAAGTTATTCCTGAGTCATAATGATCTATTCTGGACTGGCTGCTAATTTTTCTCAAGTCCAACAGTCTATAAATATTTAACCTACGTAGCTTGTCTTATAAGCACTTCAAACTCTGGGGGCTGGCAGGTGTTATGGTGTTTGGGGCCCTGGATTACAACATGGCTAACTGCAGTTCAAATCCCAGATCTGGTGGCTTGCTTTTTTACTTTCCTTCTCTCTGTCTCTTTCTGGTCCAGTTAAAAATAATAACAATAAATAAAATTAAATAAATAATTCTTTTATAAAAGAAAAAAAAAAGAGTCCCACTCTGTCTAATTTGGGTCATTCTCCAATCTCTGCAGAGTTTTGCTTATGGTTTGTCACTAAGGGCTCTCTCCAGAACACTTGATGGTAGGGCTGAACCGTCATTGGCTATTGAGAGAGTGATGCCCATTTACAGCCGAATAAGTACAATTCGATAGAAAAATCCAAGAAATAGGGAAATAATATGTTCACTTCTACAGACTGAGAAAACAATCACAAACTTCAACAGCCCCGGATGAGTTTGGATATCACGTTTTGCAAACGACAGCTACAAGGCATTTTCCTTAGTCAGGTAAATAATATCTGCAACACCTCCCATGGAGATATTCCAATCATGCTGAAATATATCTTTTAAAGGACTAAAAAGGGCATGATTCCCTTTATCCATTCTTGCTCTAGATTCCTTCTTTAAATTGTACGGAGAAAAGCAACCACTATCCACCTGTTTTGGAAAGGAAGCCATGGATGTGTCATGATTCACAGGTGAAATGCTTTGGTCACTGAAAATGTAAAAGCAGAGCCAGACCATGACTCAGCGGCAAAATGTGACACCCTGGAAGGCTGCTACCCCTGGCGAAGTTCCAGGTCCTTTCCTCAGGATACTGGGCAGGCGTGCGCCCATGGTCTGGGGCTGGTGGAACTGGGGTCGAGCACAGCATGAAGGCTCCAGGGGGGGTCATGTCTCTCTCTCTCCTCTCTCACTCTCTTGCTCAGGAAAGAAAGAAGCAAATAAACTTTTTTTTTTTTTCTAAAAGAGGTTTTTCCTTAGGGTATGTGTGCTGGTTGGGGAGAAAGAGAGTACAAGGGAAAGGGAGAAAGCAATCCCTTCTCCTCCATTCTCCTCCTGGGATTTTGGGCATGCACACACATGCGCCTGGTGTGATTTTCAAGCCACCACATCCAAGCACTCAAACCACAGTGACATAACCACTATGCCATCTGCTGGCCCAGAAGTAAATAAACTTGTAAAATAAAATCTAGGGCTGGGAGATGGCGTGATGGTTAAGATGGCTGGACTCCCACATGGCTGACCACAGTTTGAGTCCCGAACCTGGCAGCTTGCTGCCTCACTTTCCTTCTCTGACAGAGGTCTCTCTCTGGTCAACTTCAAAAAAAAAAAAAAATTAAAAAATGGACAATGAATAAAATGAAATAACTTTTTAAAAAACTAAAATAAAACCTAAAAGAATCCACAGGTTAATTGGATTACTGGAATTGCGAAGTGACTCTCAAAAATTGTGAATAAAAATTATACCTCTCTATCTTAGAGAAAATGACAGAGAAATTTCAAAAACATCTCGTTTGCAGTAACACAAACTCAATCTGATAACTGAACATATGTCTACTCATTCCAAACTCAGTCCACTATGAATACGATCAAAGAATGTCCTACATTTGGGGTTTGGAAGAATTCATCGTATTTCTAATCCATGCATATCTTTCAAGCTCTTATACGCAGGCCAGCTAAGAGAGTCCTTGACGGTTAGATTCACCTGAAGAGTTAAGTATTTTCCTGAGACAAGAGTTTTGTTTCTCCTTTGTACTTTCTCAGGCCGGATTTTGAAATGTGAGTAAGTGTCCAGTCAAGAAGCTCAACTGAAGGTCTCAGCTTTGGCAGGGTCTGTCTGACAGAGCGGCTCCTAGCACCACCTTCTGGCCATTGCAAACCGTAGCCAAGCCTCCAAGGATGACAATTTCAGCTGAAGAGTTGTGCTCAGAGAATACAATCAAGAAAAAGCCTCTGGATGTAATAACCAACCACCTTCTAGGATAAAGACACATCAAGAATAAAAAGGAAAAAAAAAGAGAAAGAGAGAAAATGTAGATGTAGTATAGGATTTAAAAAGGAGAGAGTATGGTAAGGAGCCAATGTCGGCTCTGGGTTAATTAAGTAGCAGAGAAGGTCACCTTAAAAAAAAATAGTGGTGTTCCTTTCCAAGTGCACATCCAGAAATGTACATGCAGAAAAATCCATAGAAACCAAATGTGTACAGCATAAAATTGCACAGCAATACCCGTGTAATTTTAAAAAAGAAAAAATAGAGTTTAAAACAATTTAACCTTGTGTATAATAGATTGAGTTAGTGTTTTTCTTTGCTCCCCTGAGCAAATATATTTTATTTTTAAATTTGCATATCTTAAAATTTGGGCTCACCAGGAAGAGACAGAGAGAGAGAGAGAGAGGCAGAGAGATAGCAACCTGTCAAGTCTGAGACTCACACTGTGGTCTGCCAAGTGGGAGTCCAGTGCCTTAACTACTGTGTCACCTGCTGACCCAAGTGTAAACTACCTAAAAAAAAAAAAAATTAAGAATGACATATTGGTATCCATGTGCCCTTTCTTCCCCTGGATGTATTTTATGGGTAAAATGTATGCAAACGTATACGTGGAGCGTTCTGCATTTCTCAAATGCCTTACTGTCTGTTCTGATTCCTGAACCCACGAAAATGAAAAGGAGTTGCCGTAATCACAGCGTGAAATAGGGCACCCAAGAGAAATTCTGCAGAAACAAGACCCAATAACCAACAGGGAGGCTTTGCTGACTGAGTTAGCTGCTATGGTGTAGACAGAGGTGGATTCTTGTGTTAATTTTGTAACACCCTCCCCTTTCAGCTGCAAGGATGCAGGAATGTGATTCATTTGTTGTAATTCTTTTTCTTTTGGACCAATTCATGCCGGCTGTTCTTTAATGCCTTGTTAAAACGTAACATCCCCTGATGTGGATTACAGAAGCTATCCAGGTGCCCTGTTTGCCTCTTCCAACATGAGAGACACTGTCAATGTGAAAAAGCCCCTTGAAAGTAGTTTTTAAAGATAAACATTTCAAAACCGTTCAGAATCACTGTCATATTAAGCTGCATAATGTCTAAGATGGAAGTGATTAATCAAAGAGTAGCTATTTAGACTGAAAACTCTCACAATTATTTTCCTAATCTGTCTCCCTAATGAACATTTCTTTCTTCCTTTCTTTCATTTTCTCTTTCTTTCTTTCTCTTTCTTTTTCTTTCTTCACTCTAGTCCTTTCTTTTTTATTTCTTTCTTCTTCTTTCTTTTCTTTTTATTTCTCTCTCTCTCTTTTCCTTCTTTCTTCTTATTTATTTATTTATTTTGGCTACGGGCTGCGTGCATTTGCCAGAAAGAAACAGAGAGACAGAGAGAGAGAGGAAAAGAAGAAAGCACCCACCCCATGGGGCATGGTCATGCCCCAATCCCTTCCCCTCCGGATCACTCCTTTCAGAATTGTGGGCACATGTGCAGACAAACCAGGAGTGCTTCTCATGCCACTGATCCAGGACTTGAACTGTATGCTTGGCCATGTGACATCTGTGTACTTTAACTACCAAGTCACAGAGCCTGCCCATAAACTTTGTTTTGAAAAAAAGAAAAAAAAAAAAACAACTTTTTTATATTAAACATTCTAATTGGAGTGAGGTGATTACCTTATTGAATTGCACTTTCCAGTTGGTTAGAGGTGCTGAGTGTGTCTTTAAACATTTGTAAATCCACACATTTATACCCAACTGATTTTCCACTCAGGAGTCCAAAAATACACCTTGGAGGAATGCTAGTCTCTCCAATAAATGCAGCTGGGAAAGCTTGCTATTCACATGCAAACGAATGAAACTAGACACCTATTCTCTTATTATGTACAAAAATCAATTCACGGTGCATTAGAAACCTCAATGTAGGACCTGGAAGTACGAAACAGCTAGAAGACATAGGAGAAAAGCTTTATAACACTGGTGTGGACAGAGATGTTCTAACGAAGACATACAATCACAGGGAAAATAGACAAATGGGATTACATCAAACCGGACAGCTTCTTCATAGAAAAGAAACAAGCAACAGAGTGAAGTGGCAACCTAGAGAATGTGGAAAAAATATTTGCAAACTGTCTTACAAGGAGTTACTACCTAAGATACATAAAAGTTCAACTCTAAAGCAGAAAGGCCAAAAAAAAGAAAAGAAAAGAAAAGAAAAAACCGGTTAAAAATAATGCAAAAGACCTGAATATACATTTCTCAAAGGAAGACATATAAAAGGCAAACAAGGTTAAGGGGGGAAAGAAAACCTGCCTACATTTTAATCGTATTAAAATTACTCTTCCATAGCTTAAATTCAATTTTCTGTCCCATGCTCAGCACAGTTTTAGTGCAGTTATTTATACCCTTTTATCCTTGTAATCACATACACATTTCTTTAAAACTCATAAATTACTGGGGCTGAATTCTAGAATAAGAGGAACATTTGCAGTTACAATGTGCTGCACTCCACACTGCTTGAATATGATTTAGTGTTCTTTCTGCAGCAATAACTGTACGCGTAAGCATTTATGGAACATAGAATTACACAACTGTTGTTAACTAGAATAAATACCCTCGTGAAATCTTCCTTTAAAAAACAAACGAGAATTTCCATTTGTCTTGTAACTGCCTTTGTTAATTAATCTTCCTCAGAGTGCTTCTCTTTGAGACTTTTCATCTTTCTATTAAATTTGATTTCTTTGTTTTGGGGGCTGAGATAAACATTTTAGTTATAATTAAAAATGACAACATTGAATGGAAAAAAACATTTAGAAGTGAACATATAACTTGACTCTTAATGATCTCAACGGGTATTTTAAGAGAAAAGGAAAACATTTCCTTTATGACAGGCTTAAATGATGCAGACAAAGATCAGTATTTTGAGAAGGCCCACTGTTAATTCTTCCAAGTTGCCCATTTTTTTCAATATTTTCATTTTTTGGTACAAAAAGGGAATTCTGTAGAAATGATTGAATCACAGTGAGGTTAAAGGAATGTGATTGTTTCTAACGTTCCCTCCCACACCCAATTTCTGGGGGAAGAGGTTTATAGGAGTAAAAGCATAACTTTGCCTTCTTAAACTTTGTTTCTGAATAATTCACAGCGATTATAAAATTTTTGCTTTAATTTTTATTTATTACTTCATTTACTTTAATTTGGCCAGTGAGATAGAGATAGAGAGAGAGATGGACAGTGACAACACAAGCCACCAGGTCTGGGATTTGAAGCATGGTGGGCCATGTGGGAGTGTCCAGCACCTTAACCACCACGCCTCCTGCAGGCCCCAATTCACAGTAATTTTGGTGTGGAGTGTCTCAGAAAGTGCTCTATGGCCTCCTACTTCTGACTGAAGTAGGCAAGTTGGAATATTCACCAGATAGCTTTTTTCCCCCTTTGCACAATAGTATCACCATTTAATTCTACCCGTCCAATATTTTCCTTGAAATGTTGCCAGATTGGGACAAGCAATTGGTGTAATGGCTATGTCGCTGGACTTCCATGTAGCTGACCGCAGTTCAAGTCCCATACCTGGTGGCTTAAACTTGCACGGGACGCGTGTGCGTGCATGCCCAAGATCCCGAGAGGAGAATGGAGGAGAAGGGATTGCGGCGTGGCCATCCCCTCTGGGGGGTGATTTCTCACTTTCTGTCTCTCTGTCTCTCTCTGTCTTTCTGGCGGGCACATGTGCCCTATAGCAAAAACCTCTCCAAAACAAACAAACGAACAAAAAATAACTGTTGCCAGATCATTCTTTCCCTTTCAGATAAACTTGCTTTATTGAAGTACAATGTGCAAACAGAAAAGTGCATGACTCACACACATACAGTTCAGAAGTATACCACGTGAAAACACACTGAAAAAAAGCCCCAGGTCTGTCCAGACCATGGACAGTGCCTGGCACACTCAGAAAGATCTGGTCTATAAACCCAAGCCCTTTTTTTCCCGGTGGGGCCAGTTGTGTTATCCGTGTTCCACTGCCTGGTCCCTCTCTCTGTCCCTTTAAATGCATGGTTTAAAGATCACTTTTCCAGGGCCAGCAGGTGGTGTGGTGGTTAAGGCGGTTAGAGTCCCACATGGCTGACCATGGTGCAAATCCAGGACCTGGCAGCTTGCTTTCCTCACTTTCCTTATCTCTTTCTTTCTGTCTCTCTCTGGTCCACTTCAATAAAATAAAATAATGATGAGTAAAATGAAATAAAGTAATTGTTTAAAAAACATCACATTTTCTGGATTTAGCAGATGGAATGATTATGTCGCTAGACTCCCACAGGGCCGACTGCGGTTCAAGTCCTGGACCTGGTAGTTTGAAAATCACACTGGGGGTGTGTCCGTGTGTGCCCAAGATCCTGGGAAGAGAATGGAGGAGAGGGGACTGGGGTGTGGCCATCCCCCCTGGGAGCAATTTCTCACTTTCCTTTTCACTGTCTCTGTCTCTGTCTCCCTTTGTTTCTCCCTCTGGCACGTGCATGTGCTCTGTGATAAAAACCTCTAAAAAAAGCCTTGCATTTTCCATCGTTAAATTATTATCGATCACTTTGAATTGATATCTGACTTCCTTCTTACGAAGCAAAGTTCTCAAATGACTGTGTACTTCACTTATAGTTTTACATTGTTTGTTTTGGTTTCTTTCTGTCCCTTCAGTTTGTCTTTTCTTGTGATTGTCTAGAAATGGAAAGTAATTCTGCTAACAACTATTTTGTCATATCCCCGACCCAAGTTTCTTTTTTCTTTTAAAGAGAGATTTTTGCTATAGGGCATGTGGGCTCACTGGAGAGACAGAGAGATAGAAAGTGAGATCCCGCCCAGGGGGGATGGCCACACCGCAATCCCTTCTCCTCCATTTTCTTCTTGGGATTTTGGGCATGCACGCATACGTGCCCAGCATGAGTTTAAGCCACCAGGTCTTGGACTCGAACTGCGGTCGACTACATGGGAGTTCAGCGACATAGCCATTACGCCATCTGCTGGTCTTATGAATGCTTCTAAGTGTGTTCTGTAGAAGTTTGTCCAGAATCTATGTCTCTCAGAGTCTTCAGAAAGAGCTTCCAGAGGAAAATGACCTTGTATCTGAGTGTAAAACTGAGCATAAATACTGTTGTTGGTGGAGTCTGTGAAGCGTTGGTAGCAATGTGTATCAGTGTAATTAATTATCTGTAAGTGTTTCTGCTGTACAACATTCACAAGTTTATGAACTGCGAACTGTTACTGTTGTTGACACTAATTTGCCAAAAGACTACCCTTGGTCTGGCTGAGAACATTTTTTTTTTCCCCTCCTTCCACTTGCAAAGCGAATAAATATTTTCTGGTGTAAGATTAACCGATCCATCGTGGGGTCAAGCTTCCGATGACACACGCTTTCCACTCTAACAAACCGAAGACATTTAATTACAAAACACCCCATCTAAAAGTGTTCCACTGTCTATTAGCAAGTGTTCCCTTTCAGCTGCACTTGTTTTTTTTCTTCTCCCTTACCCATTAAGTGCTTGTCCAGTTCAAGAGTGGATGGGAGGCTGCCAAAGTTCATTTGAGCCTCTCCCGCGAGCTCTCTGCTCCTGTGAACTGTCGTTTACAGCACGGGGCCTCTGGAGAATGCAACTCCACAGCGAAATCCATAAACGCTCCACGCTCTATAGGACGTAGAACACCGGTGCAGAAGACAGAGCGTCTATAACCAGGGTAAAAGAACCTGCACTGCGGGGGCCAGCAGGTGGCAGGGTGGCGAAGGCTTTGGATCTCACTTGCCTGACTGTGCAGTTCGAGTCCCGGACTCGACAGCTTGAAAAAAATACTCAGGGTACATATGTGTGCATGCGCGCGTGCCCAAAATCCCGATGGGGAATGGAGGAGAAGGAATTGCAGTAAGGCAAGGCCATACTCCGTGTGGGGTGATTTCTCATCCTCTCTCTCTCTGTCTCTGTCTCTCTCCAGTGAGCACACTCACACTGTAGCAGAACTTATAAAGAAACCATCTGGAGTATTTTGTTCGTTGTTTTTGCAATTTGTTATCATCGGAGTATAGTAGCTTTTTCTTCTTTTTAAAATTATTTATTTAACTTTATTTATTTATTTATTTTTTGGGGAGAGGTTTTCACTATAGGGCGTGTGCGCTCACCAGAAAGACAGAGACAGAGAGACAGGAAGCGAGAAATCACCCCCCCCCAGGGGAGATGGCCACGCCACAATCCCTTCTCCTTCATTCTCCCCTTGGGATCTTGGGCACGCACGCATACGCACCTGGCATGAGTTTAAGCCACCGGGTCCAGGACGTGAACCACATTCGACTACATGGGAGTCCAGCGCTGTAATTGCTACATCATCTGCTGGACCTTCCAGTTCAATGTTTAAAACTCTTCATTTGGGGGCTGGCAGGTGGCATGGTGGTTAGGGATGCTGGACTCCCACATGGCCGACAGAGGCTTCAGTCTTGGACTTGGCGACTTGCTTTCTCTCTCTCTCTCTCTTACTCTGTCCTTCTCTGGTCAAATTAAAATAAATAAATAAATAAATAAATAAATAAACAAATAAACAAACAAAGTTAAATAAGGATGATTCATTAAAAAAAAAAACTTCATCTGACACAGAAGACATTTTTATCTACTTTTGTAGATGGGTTTCTGGTTTGGGTATATACAGAAAAACTTATGGACTTTTTCAATCCTCTGCAAGATTGCACCTCATATTTTTTCATGAATAGTTAACCTATGTTTTGGCTATTTAAAATGTGATGGGACCAGCAGATGGCATAATGGTTACATTATTTGACTCCCACGTAGTCAACTATGGTTTGAGTCCTACACCCAGCAGTTAAAACTCACGCCGGGCACGTGTGCGTGCGTGCCCAAGATCCAGAGAAGAGAATGGAGGAGAAGGGACTGTAGTGTGGCCATCCCCCCGGGGGGTGATTTCTTGCTTTCTGTCTCTCTGTCTCTCTCTGTCTTTCTGGTGAGCGCACGTGCCCTATAGCGAAAACCTCTCCCCCCCAAAAAAAAGTGTCAAGTATATTGCTATAGAATGGAATATATTTATAATAATAGAAAAATGCCTCTTAGGATAGTTTATACAGCAAGAAATATTGGATCATTGGAGAAGTCATGACATATTTTTCTATGTTTTTCTATGCAAAAATATGACAGGACTTTTCCCATGACCCAGTAGATATTCATGAAATACATTTCCAAAAAAAAAGTAATAAACCCCATCAAGTAGACACTAATATGTATAGGAACATAAATTCCTGTAGATTTCTCAGTTTGATTAACTTTGGATCAGCAAGCAAGCTGATGATTATGTATGAAATTAAAAGAGAAGTAATTTCTATTTGCTATAGCAAGATGATTTTTTTTTTGTCTGATTAGACTAATTTCAGGTGTAGAAGTTCAGCTTCATCAGTCTTTGGTAGAAAAGATCTAAACCTCTCTGGGCCAGCAGGTGGCACGGTGGTTAAGCCACTAGACTCCCATATGGACCACTGAGGCTCGAGTCCGGACCAGACAGCTTGCTTTCTCACTTTCCCTCTGTCTCTGTCCTTCTTTGTTCAAATTAAAAATATATATTAACAATAATAATAAATAAAATTAAATAACTTTTTAAGAATTATTTTTGAAATTTCTTTTTCCTTTTTTCTCTTTTTCTTTCTTTTTCTCTTTCTTTCTTTCATTTGACCAGAGAGGAACAGAGAGAGAGAGAGAGAGAGAGAGAGTGGGAAAGCAAGCTACCAGGTCCAGGACTTGAACTGCAGTCAGCCATGTGGGAGTCCAACACCTTAACCACCATGCCACCTGCTGGCTCCCATAAATAATTCTTTAAAAAAAAGTCAACTTTTCCTCACAACACTAGTGTAATGTAAGCGGTCCCCGGTTCAATAATTAGCTGCACTTACTCCAATCTTGGTTATGATCAATACAAAGAAGATCATTCATGTTGCATATATTTGATTTTTTTTTTAACCCCTACTGCAAAGCTGGCCCTTTGCCCTGGTTCTTCTTTTGTCTAATTATGAAGTGTTGGAATCTTCTAGGTCCTCCAAGAAACTACCAAGTCATGACACTGAGATGGATTTCAGACCCCAGGGTCTGTCTTGTGTGTTGGGGACATTCTAAGCTATGCATTCCCAATCCTTGGATGGCCTTTCCAGTCTACCCAATATGAAAAGGAACACAGCTCGGTACCAGCGCATGGCCCTGGGACACAGAGACATCACCACATTCAAAAGGAAACGTTTGGGGCCAGCAGGTGGTGTGGCGGTTAAGGCACTGGATCCCACAGAGCCCGTTGCAGTTCGAATCCTGGACCTGGAGGCTTGAAAATCATGTTAGTGCTGGTATGACTGTGTGTGTGCCCAGAATCCCAAGAAGAGAATGGAGCAGAAGGGATTGTGGTGTGGCCATCACTCCTAGGGATTCGTGTCGTTTATATTTGATGTTGTATTTAATGTTACGGGATACGTGTAGATAGATCAATCGCTACTATCATGAAGCAAATAAACATTCTTCTTTCTTTTTTTTTTTAAAGAATTATTTTATTTAATTTTATTCGTAGTCATTCTTTTATTTTATTCTATTGGAGACCACCAGAGAGAGACAGAAAGTGAGAAGGAAAGGGAGAAAACTAACTGCCAGGTCAGGGACTTGAACCATGGTCAGCCATGTGGGAGTCCAGCTGCCTGAAGCGCCATGCCATCTGCCGGTCCCCATGCTTATGTCTGTTAAATAGTTACATCTTTGCGACAAGAGCAGCTAAAGTCTTATTTACTAAGACTCCCTACTACTGTCAAACATGCCCAGTGTGACTTTCAAGCTAAGTCTGGGACTCGAACAGGGTAGTTATTTAAGATGCAGCGGCCTTAGCTACCATACCCATGGCTGGCTTGACTTTTGTTTGCATTTGTGTTTTCGTTTTCAGATTACACATGGACCTGAGAGCATGCAGCACTTGTCTTTCTGAACTTGGGTTATTTCCGTTAGTGCAACATCCTATGGGTTTATCCACTGTGTGGGAAGTGGTAGAAGATCCTTTTTAAAGACTGAATAATATTCCACGGTGTGAGTGTGTGTATCACATCTTCCTTATCCTCTCATCCCTCGATGGAGCCTTGGGTGGTTTTCAGGTCTTGGTTACTGTGAATAATGCCTTGGTGAACATGGAAGGGCAGAGATATTTATGAGGGACCAACTTGGTCTCCTTTGGATAAAACCCAGAAGAACTATTCTCAGGTCATATGGTCATTCTATGTTGAACGTCTTTAGAAAACTCCACACTGTTCTCTACAATGGCTGCACCATTTACAGCCCACCGACATCGTAGAAGAGTTTCTTTCTTCCACATCCCTCGCTTACTCTTGCTATCTCTTGTCTGTTTGATAGTCATCACATATTTACGGAGCTAAGTCATTGCAGTACCCAACAAATTGCCTCGGGATACCAGAATCAGCATTTGGAAAGCAGGGACCGTCTCCTGCAGAAAAATGTTAAAATACAAGATTTTCCAGAGAGTGATCTTTATCACCTAGACTCAGAAAGTGTATCATTGGGGACCAGCAGTTGGCGTAATGGCTATATCGCTGGACTTGTATGTAGCTGACCGCGGTTCAAGTCCCGGACCCGGTGGCTTAAACTCACGCCAGACGCGTGTGCGTGCGTGCCCAAGATCCCCAGAGGATAATGGAGGAGAAGGGATTGCAGTGTGGCCATCCCCCCTGGGGGGTGATTTCTCACTTTCTGTCTCTCTGTCTCTCTCTGTCTTTCTAGTGAGTGCATGCGCCTTATAGCAAAAACCTTTCCAAAAAAAAAGAAAAGAAAAGAAAATGTATCATTGGAAGGGGCAAAAAAAGGAAAAATGAAAAAGAAGAAAAAAAAGGAAAAAGAAAAAATTGAGATAAAATGGATGAAAACACTGAACAGTGCATACAAAATCCCATCCTTAAAGATTGCTGAAGGCTTCCAAGATACCAACTCTAGAAATTTGAAAGTCAATCAGCTTGGCTGATAACCACAGCTTAGATCAATTTTCCCAACCTTAGTTAGATACAAAATGCCATTTATTTTTTGCTGTTTCTAGTAACATCTATTAGGACCCGAAAACCATTTGAGCAGCATGGCTTTGATATATTGCATTGGCTAAACTTGGGCTTTGCCTCAATTTGGTTCAAATGAGATTAAGCCTAGTGGATTTTCACCCTTCCCCGTCCTATTTAAACAACAGATGTTTGGAGTCTTTTGCTCAAATGTCATTAAACTGGAAATTATCTTACAACTTCTAAGCCACAAGTGAAAATATGAATCTTGGAATTGGCATAATATTTACATACAGAGAAATACTACTTTTGAGTATATAAGCGTTATTCATATGACAGGAAGCACACATAAATATTTAGCTTATCTACATTGATTTATGGATGTATGTATGTGAAAAATTATATATATGTATTTATCTATCCATGCAGAGGATACTGAAAATAATTGTGAGTAAAGTGATAAGCTGTATCGTCTTCTTAAACTCTTTCTGTAAAATAGTCTCCAAATGATCTTGTCCTGTTTTGGGCTTTTGTAACCAGAAACTCAGTGTGTTGAAATGTTGACTGCAGATCTGTCTCCTGCTAGACTAGAAAGACTGGAAACTTAGGGATTTTTTTTTCAGCACTGTTCATTGCTAGTGAATAAATAGGGTCCCCCAAAATGTGTACGTTGATGTCTTAATTGAACCCCCGGACATCAGAATGTGGCTGTATGTAGGCAGAAGTTCTTTAAAGAAGTCATTAAATGAAAACATGGTTTGCTACATGGCCCTGATCCAATAGGACTTTTATTTTTTTTTATTTTTGGAGAGGTTTTCGCTATAGGGTGCGTGCGCTCGCCAGACAGAGAGAGAGAGACAGAGAGACAGAAAGCGAGAAATCACCCCCCAGGGGGGATGGTCACACTGCAATCCCTTCTCCTCCATTCTCCTCTCGGGATCTTGGGCACGCACGCACACACGCCCGGCGTGAGTTTTAAGACACCAGGTCTGGGATGCGAACTGTGGTCGACTACGTGGGAGTCCAGCGACATAGCCATTATGCTAACTGCTGGTTCCCAATCCAATAGGACTTTTAAGAAGAGGAGCTAAGGGGGCCAGTAGGTGGTGTAGTAGTTAAGGCGCTAGACTCTCACTTGGCCAACCATGGTTCAAGTCTTGGACTTCATGGCTTGAAAATCACACTAGGTGTGTTTGTGTGTGTGTGTGTGTGTGTGTGTGTGTGTGTGCCTAAAATCCCAGGAGGAGAATAATAGAGAAGAGATTGTGGCATGGCCATCCCCCTTGAGGGGTGATAACTCAATTTCCAGCTCTCTCTCTCTCCCCTCTTTGGTGAGTGCATGCACCCTTAAAAAAATGATAGAGGAGATGAGGACACAGACACACACAGATGACCATGTGAGAACACAGGGAGAGGACAGCGTCTCCACACCAAAGAGGAGCAAGCCCTGCCTCAACTTGACCTCAGACTCCCGCCTCCGTAATTGAGTAAAAATAAACTTTTTATTATTTAAGCCACACAGTCTGTGGGATGTTGTTATGTCACCCTCAACACACTACACAGCATGTACTTGTCAGAGAGACAGAGAGAGGCAAAGTGAGAAATCACTTGCAGAAAGGATGGCCACGCCATAATCCTTTCTCTTCCACTCTCATCTTGGGATTTTGGGCATGGACACACAGGTGCTCAGCATGATTTTCAAGCTGCCGGGTACAAGACTTGAACCACGGTCGTCCACATGGGAGTCCAATGCCTTAATCACAGCATTACCTGCTGGCCCAGAGTTATTATTTTTTAAAGACAGAATCTTTACTCTCCCCAGGGAGCATGTACCTTTGTAAGAGAGAGACAGAGAGTGAGAGAGGGAAAGTGGAAAAACTTTCACCCATTGGGGATAGCTACATTGAAATTCCATCTCTTCCATGTCTCCCTCCTGTGGGGATTTTGAGCATGTGTGCACATGCACCTTACATGTTTTTATTTTCTTTATTTCTTCTTCTTTTCTTTTTTTTTTTTTTTTTTTTTGAGAGTGATTTTTGCAATAAGGTGTGTGCACTCACCAGAGAGACAAAGAGAGACAGAAAGTGAGAAATCACCCCCAAGGGGATGGCCATGCTTCAATCCCTTCTCCTCCAGTCTCTTCTTGGCATTTTGGGCATGCACACACACGCCCAATGTGACTTTGAAGCTGCTGGGTCTGGGACTTGAACCATAGTTGACCATGTTGGAGTCCAGCAACGTAATCATTACGCCATCTTCTGGTCCCGTGCCTGGCATGTTTTTCAATCTGCTGGGTTCAGGACTCGAACTCCAGTCAGCCATGCAGGATCCAGCCGCCTTAAACACTAAGCCACTGATTGGCCCTACAACATCAATCTTGCCTTGTCAAAATCCTCCTTTTTCAGGTCCCCAAATTGCTGGGGTAACAGCAACTTTTGCAAAGCAGTATGTCTTAGCAGTGCAAGCCACTGGCGCTCCGTCCGAAGTTGCTGTTTTATGGTGGAAGATAAAGACCTCAAAATGACTTTTCTGTAAGGCAGCTACTCACCCTCCATTGAGAATGGAGCATTTGATCATCCCAGTGCCTCCATGCCAGTGTTTCCTCGCCAGTGTAACAGGACGCTGCGTGAAGCATGTTGGGTGGAAGTGCTTGTGTTTACAAGAGCTCCCTGGCATTTGCAAATGATTACAAATTGCACTGAACAAGCTAACCACCAATTTCATATTCCAGCAATCTGCCCCTCTGTGTTTACCTTGCGTCTGAAGTCAATTTGAGGAGATGGCTGAGTGGTTCTGCATGTTAGGTTCTTGTGGGTCACTGCCTCACTTTTGAGCCATTTACATGGGCAAAGAAATTGCAGCTCCCAGTTCATGCCAGCGCAGACAGATCAGGTATTAATTACCCTTCCTTAAAACCAGCGGATTTCAGTTAGTGATGAAGCAATGTGATCAGATTATAGTCACTACTGACAAGCTATTAGTTCCAGACATTGCATTTTGTTAGCCTGTAGAATGAACTGAAGACAGGGCTACTTCTAGCATTGAACACAGCGTATTTTCAGGCTTTCTTCAGCTATTAATGTTTATCCAGATATTTCCTACTTGTTAATAGAGCATTTGCATGCTATCAAGAAATAAAATGGTATAACTAGCAGTGGGTGTTCTGTTCAGTAGTATTCTCGGATGATTTAATCATGGACCCACATTTGTGAAGTCAATTTATTGCCATTATTTTGTTGGGTCTTTTTAAGTAAAAATAAGCACATTATAGCCATGTGGACTTTGTATGTACAAAAATTAGAGAAAAGGGACCATTTCCAATTTTAATAGAGGAATTTTTTAAAGAATTTTTTTTTCTTCTTCTTCTTTTTTTTTTTTTTTAGAGGTTTTTGCTATAGGGAGCATGCTCTTGCCAGAAAGACAGAAAGAGGAAGAGAGACGGAAAGTGAGAAATCACCCCCATCGGGGGTTGGCCACACCGCAATCCCTTCTCCTCCATTCTCCTCTTGGGATCTTGGGCACGCACGCACATGTGCCTGGTACTCGAACCTTGGTTGGGAGTCCAGCATCCTTAACCATCATGCCACCTGCTGGCCCCTAATTTAAGAATTTATCTACTCCCAAACTTCAGATTCTGCAGTCAGCAAATACAGTGGAAATGGACTTACCCTTTCCCTCTTCTTTTCTTCTTGTCTATGTTGACTTTTCAGGTTGAATGAAAGTGAAAAGAGTTGTTTGTAAACTGTCAAGAATTATGGAGTATGAGCTAAAACTTTTTGCTATGTAAAGTAAATGTTTGTAGAAAAATGTAAAAATAAATAAATGAAAGAAAAAAAAGAACTTCAATACAAAAAAGAAAGAAAGAGAGAAAAAAGAACTTCAATACGGTGCCTCATACGTAACAGATAAAATCTTTTTCCTATTGTACACCCAATGCCTTGAATAAATTGTGTCATTTAATCTTCAAAAAAAAATAAATAGATAACTTAAAAAAATTAAAAAAATAAAATAGATGACCATTTAACTAGCAGTTTCTTCTGTTCAGTTCTTCCATGCATTTTTTTGTCATCTCCATCTAGCTCAGAAATAGAAACACAAGAACCTCAACACTTGAATATAAAGGGTTAAAAGGGAAAAGGAAAATGGAATTGGGCCTGAGGGTGGTAACCAGGTAACCAACTCATCGGACCCAAGGGACGGTCTCGGCTTTGAGATACAGCTGTGCATGGTTGTTTCCAGAAAGACTCAACAAAGAAAAAGAGAGAGAGAGGAGAGAGACCGAGAGAGAGAGAGAGAGAATCTGTAAATTGCAACTTGGCCAGTCTTTTTGTGATGGGATAAGATTAGATAGATAAACGGAGATGACAGAGATAGATAGATTAATAATAGATGCAGGTAGATAGGATAGGATAGGATAGGATAGGATAGGATAGGATAGATATATTTGTTAATAGATGGGATAGATAAACAAATGATGGCTTCGTGGATAGATTGATACTTGAGAGATGACAGGTAGATATGCTATTATAGATATGGTAATAGATGGGATGGATAGGTAAATAGTAGCTACAGGGACAGATTAACAGACAGAGGGTAGACGACAAGTCAATATATGATATTGTAGATGGTGTGATCACTGATGAGTAGATCAATGAATAATCGACACATGGATAGACAGATGATACATGTTGGGTAGATATGATACAATATTATGGATAGATATCATACTAGATGGAATAGAAAAATACATGAGAGATACTTAGGTAGGTCAACTGATCGTAGATGAAATACAGAAATTATAGATGAGGCAGCTAGACAGATACATGATAAATGAATGATTGATAGATACACACATGACAGACAGGTAGATGACTGACGGGTAGACAGATGGGTGAATGAGACGTACAGATGACAGGTGGTAGAAAGATAGATAGATAACGACAGATACGTTCGTAGTTGGAGCAGCTGAATAGACTTTAGAAACACAGATGAGGGACCAGCAGTTAGCATAATGGCTATGTCACTGGACTCCCATGTAGTCGACCATGGTTCGAGTCCTGGACCCGGTGGCTTAAACTCATGTCGGGCGCGTGTGCGTGCATGCCCAAGATCCAGAGAGGAGAATGGAGGAGAAGAGATTGTGGCATGGCCATCCTCCCTGGGGGGTGATTTCTCACTTTCTGTCTCTCTGTCTCTGTCTTTCTGAAGAGCACACATGCCCTATAGCAAAACCTCTTCCAATAAAAAGAAACACAGATGAAAGGCTTATGGTACAGACACGTAATGGGTAACCAAGATACTCAGAGATACACTGGGTTGTGGGTGAGAAGGTCATGCCGTCTTTGTAAGTAGAAAGCATAAAAATACATCATGACTTTCTCAATGACCTAATGTAAGTATACAATGTTCATAGATAAAATATACAGATATATAAATACATATTTTGTATACGCACAAGGAGATTTCAAAAAGTTTTTGGGAAAATGGAGTTAAAGTATGAGTTTTTTTGTTACCTCTCCCAAAATGCTGAAATGCGTGTATTGCTTTCTCATGAAATTCGTTTTATGAAATGGTTGATAAATGTCTTATATGATGGGGTTCTGCTCAACTGGTCACATCCTGAATTGTATACACAATAATTTGTACCTAGAGATCTATATTATTTTTTCTCTACATATTCCATCAATATATTTATGAAGGTACAATGTATGTAATGTCTATGTGACACATTTATGCTGGACTCTCACATGGCCGACCATGGTTCCAGTCCCAGACCTGGTGGCTTGCTTTCTCTCTCTCTCTCTCTCTCTCTCTCTCTCTCATTCTCACTCTGTCCCTCTCTGGCCAAATGAAGATAAATAAAGCTAAATAAAATAATTCTTAAAAGATTATAAATAAGTAAATTTTAGGGAAAAAAAGGAATTATTTTATTTAACTTTATTTTATTTATTTAATTTTCAATTTGACCATGGAAGGACAGAGCAAGAGAGAGAAAGACAGAGAGGGAAAGCAAGAAAGCAAGCTGCCAAGTCCAGGACTCAAACTGCGATTGGCCACGTGGGAGTCCAGCACCTTGACCACCTTGCCACCTGCCAGCCCCTGTATCAATTATCAATTAAATAAAAGGAAAAATGCCAAGCCAGCCCTTTTTTTCTGAATAAAGAGAAAGAAAGAGAAATATACTAAAACCAAAAAGAGCCTTTCAGAGATGTAGTCAGAATACCACTTAATGCCTTCTGTGTCCTGTCCAAGATTTTAAGATGTTTATAGGTTTTTTAAAAGAAGTCTGTTATGTAATTTTATTTATGATTAAGATTATTTTGAATTTGGCCAGATAGAGACAGAGAGGAAAAGAGAGAGGGAATCTGAGAAAGTAAGCTGCCAGGTCCAGGACTTGAACCCCAGTTGGCCATGTGGGAGTCCAGTGCCTTAAACACCACACTGCATGTTGACTCCTATAGTTTGTTTTAGAGAGAGATTTTTGTTATAGGGTGTGTGTGTGTTCACCTAAGGAAGAGAGACAGAGAGACAGAAAGCGAGAATCACTTTCCCAGGGGGGATGGCCATGGCTCAATCCCTTCTCCTCCATTCTCCTCTCAGGATTTTGGGCACACACACTCACACACCCAGCATGAGTTTTAAGCCACTGGGTCTGGGACTTGAACTGCTGTCGACTATGTGGGAGTCCAGCAATGTAACCATTATACCCTCTGTTTGTCTCATATAGTTTCTTTCTTTCTTTCTTTCTTTCTTTCTTTCTTTCTTTCTTTCTTTCTTTCTTTCTTTCTTTCTTTCTTTCTTTCTTTCCCTCTCTCTCTCTCTCTCTCTCTCTCTCTCTCTCTCTCTCTTTTCTTTCTTTCTTTCTTTCTTTCTTCTTTTTTCTTCTTTCTTTCTTTTTTTTTTTTAAAGGAAAAACGTTTGCTTGGTTCTTTGCTCATAGAGTACGATAGTTAAGATTTGTTGTTCTAGCAATTAAGTACTGTATTACGGACCAATTAATCGACCTGAAGCCCTTTTTCCAAAGGCGTCTATATCTGCTGTAGGTGTCCTTGTTCCTAACAGAAAAATCCTTGGTCCTGGTGACCTCCATACAAACTACTTAATTAATTTAGTATCAGCCTGTCCTGGCTTCCTGTCTGGGAAAGAAACATTGCAAAGTTCCATGAAAAACTAAAACCAAACAAAACAAAGAGAGAGAGAGAGAGAGAAAGTCCTGCGAATATCTATTGACATTCTCCACCACACCCTGTTTGGAAACTGAGCAGTTAACTCCAGTGTTTTGGGTTTTCCTAATCACAGACGTATCACAGTGACAGATGTGTGCTCAAAAGTTAGACATAGAGGGACCAACAGTTAGTGTAATGGCTATGTCGCTGGACTCCCATGTAGTCAACGGGGTTCGAGTCCTGGACCTGATGGCTTAAACTCACACCAGGCATGTGTGCGTGTGTGCCCAAGATCCCGAGAGAGAATGGAGGAGAAGGGATTGTGGTGTAGCCATCCCCCCTGGGGGGTGATTTCTCGCTTTCTATTTCTGTTTCTCTCTGTCTTTCTGGTGAGCACACACACCCTATAGCAAAAAAACTCTCCAAAAAAAGAGAGGAAAAAAAAAAAGGGTTAGACACCCAGTCCCCTGAATCCTACCCTTAAGGATGCTCTGTCTTTAGAAGTACCATGATTAAATGTAAGCCAGAACTCATAAAATAAAAAAGAAATAAAAAAACCAGTTACTTTGTGAAATTAATATATTGAGTGACTTGTCACTCAATAGGGCTTGAGTTTTGAGATTTGCCAGCAAGGTGACAAAAAAACAGTTGCAAGGGAGGGAAAAATATGTAGCTGCATAATGACGGTTTTTTAACTCCTGGCTTTTAGAAAAGTGTCATGTGTTCCCGTGGAAACATGAATATGCTTACTTGACTGCCTTGGGAGGGCAAATCTTATTGGAATCATTTTAATTCTTACTTTATTCTTTTAATGTCTCCTAATTCACTTACTTGGCACAAACGGAAGACTTTTGGTCCCCAAATGATCAGATACGAACCTGAAAAGGTGGTTTTACCTGCAGTTTTCACGTCTGAGAACATTGCCAAATAAAAAACAGAAAGATCAGTGTGACAAAGTCATGCAAATGTAAACCTTGAAATTCAAGCTGCTGGCGTAGTGGCTAAGGCGCTGGACTTCCACATCTCTGACCACGGTTCAAGTCCCAGATTCAGCAGCTTGGAAGTCATGCCTGGCGTGTGTGCGTGTGCCCGAAATCCCAGGAGGAGAATAGAGGAGAAGGGATTGTGACATGCCCAGCCCCTGTAGGGGGGGATTTTTTCTGTTTCCTTCTCTGTCTCCCTGTCTCTCTCCAAAAACCCACATGTACCCTGTGGCAGAAACCTTAAAAAATTATGTAAGCCTTCCCAAATGTAAACATATACAAAATAGTGTTCTGGAAATGTATAGAAATAACTTATCTAGGAGTAAATTTAACTGAAGTTAACTGTCATTCAGATCGTCTAGTTTAATAATACCTTAAATTGATGATTTTCTCAGGAAGATGTTTATTCCTTATTACTTTGATTTGTTTTGATCTTATTATTTTTATTTATTCATTTTTGTTTTTTGGAGAGGTTTTTGTTATAGGGCGAGTGTGCTCACCAGAAAGACAGAGAGAGACAGAGAGACAGAAAGTAAGAAATCACCCCCCCAGGGGGGATGACCACGCCGCAATCCCTTCTCCTCCATTCTCTTCTTGGGATCTTGGGCACGCACGCACACGCGCCCGGAATGAGTTTAAGCCACTGGGTCTGGAACTCGAACCACGGTCAGCTACATGGGAGTCCAGCAACATAGCCGTTACGCTAAGTGCTGGTCCCTGAATTGTAAGCAGCTCTTCTGTGAATAAGGTTAATGGAGCATAGGAGTGAGCCACACATGTGAGCCTGAGCAGACACTTTGCATTCCTTTTTAGGACAGTGCTGAGACCCTTTGTGTCATGGCCAAGTCCCCAACATGGTGACAGGCATGGGTGTATCTGTCCTCAGTCCGATGGAGACACAGCAGGTCATGTAGGGATAACGGAGGTGATGGCTGTCCAATCAGGGAGAGAGAGGACTCGGGATCTCAATGTTAACTCGGAAGTCTGTAAAGAGTTGTCAGAATCACTGGGGCCACCAGGTGGCATGATGGTCAAATCATGGACTCCCACACACTGACCACGGTTCGAGTCCCAGACCTGGCATTTGAAAATCACACTGGGTACATGTACGTGTGTGCCCAAAATCCCAAGTAGAGAATGGAGGAGAAGGAATCCCAGCATGGCCAGCCCCATTGGGGGACGATTTTTCACTCTCCCTTGAACTGTCTCTCTTTGTCTCTCTCCAGCGAGTGCATATGTCCTGTGACAAAAACCTAAAATAAATTTTAAAAAAAGCACAAAAAGTGATCAGAATCAAAATGCAGTCATTGCGCCCAGCCTAACCAAGAAAAGTCAGGAGGGCCATGGAGGAGGTGTTGTTGCACCCGGGCATGCCTGGTAACAAGAACTGTCCTTTACAGAACTCTCCTAGGACCATCACCTTGCACAATGGCCACTGCAACCAGAGGCAAAGACTTCGACAAGGACACCTGCCCTGAGACTCCCTTTCCCAGCTTGGACTCACGCCATGTTGCTGCTGACCCTGGTAACTGAGGAGAATCTGCCCAAATCAACTGTCCCCAAATGATGTCCTCCGCTGTCCCCCTTCTTGCCCTTGCTCTGGAATATGTGCTTGAGGGTTGCACAGCTTCGGTTCTCACGTTTAGGACAATCTGGGCGCGTCATTCCAGGCTGCACTTTATTTTTTTCTTTTTGGAGAGGTTTTTGCCATAGGGCGTGTGCGCTCGCCAGACAGAGAGAGACAGAGAGACAGAAAGCGAGAAATCACCCCCCAGGGAGGATGGCCACGCCACAATCCCTTCTCCTCCGTTCTCCTCTCGGGATCTTGGGCACGCACGCACACGCGCCCGGTGTGAGTTTAAGCCACCGGGTCCGGGACGAGAACCGCGGTCGACTACATGGGAGTCCAGCGACATAGCCATTACGCTAACTGCTGGTTCCCAGGCTGCACTCCTTTAGCTTGACCTCCTGTGCCTCAGTTTACCCCTCAGTGGACAAAACTGTTCTGTCAGTGGAAACCTTGTCCACTCAGAGAACGCGATATGGGGTCGTCGGAAAAGCCACGATGCATTTTTGCCTAGAAAGACAGACACAGGAAAACACGTCCTGACTGTTGCGATGGCCCAACAGAACTTGAGGAGAATTAGAAAAGTCTTGGTGACACTGGAAGCTGAAATGTTCCAGTGAGCACTGCGGCCGCTCTGTCAGGAACCTCCTCGCCGTGTCTCTGCGGTCTGCGGCTTTTTAATTTCATGTGCTAGTGAATTTTATTTTCTGTTATTAAAACAGACTGGGGATGTGGTGGGCTGGCATTTCATGAAAGGGAGTGTGATGCTGGCGAACATTTGCAAGTGCTATTCTGGCTTGTTTTCAGCGTGTTGAATTATTTTTTGTTTTTACTTTTTTTTTAAAAAAGAATTATTTTATTTGACTTTATTTATTTATATTTGAGAGGGACACAGTGTGAGAGAGAGAGGGAGAGTGAGAAAGCAAGCTGCCAGGTGTGGGACTCAATCTGTGGTCACCTATATGGGAGTCCAGTCCTCAACCACCATGCCACCTGCTGGTCCCATGTGTTGACTTATTTAATCCTTACCAAATTATGATACAAGAGTTACTACCTTTCTTTCTTTCCTTTTTCTTTTCTTTTCTTTTCTTTTTTTTTTTTTTTTTTTTTTTTTTTTTTTTTTTTTTTTTTTTTTTTTTTTTTTTACAGAGGTTTTTGCTGTATGGTGCATGCACTCACCAGGAAGGCAGAGACAGAGAGACAGAAAGCAAGAAATCACCTCTCTTGGGGAATGGCCAAATCTCTTCTCCTCCGTTCTCCTCTCAGGATCTTGGGCACATACGCACACGCGCCCGGTGTGAGTTTAAGCCACCGGGTCTGGGACTTGAACCACAGTCAGCTATGTGGGAACCCAGTGATGTAACCATGACGCCAACTGCTGGTCCGATTACCTTTCTTTCTCTTGAGTAGATTTTTCTCAAGGTTAAGTAAATCACCCCAAATCACACGTTAGTGGCAAAACGGAGTTATTGACGCAGAGATCGGAGCCCAGAGCTCATGTTCTATGATACTAGCTTATATTTTTTCTATTAGTACATGACAAGTAAAAATAACATCATAAAAATGTGAATGCACAGACTGAAGCCAAGTATATGCACATACCTACCAGAGTGTAAGTGTAGCTAGATGGATGATAGACAGATCAAGACAATCCGTGTTTAACCATACTTTGCATACTTACTTCACTTTAAAATGATCAATGAGGATCTAAAGGCTTTCATTGGTATTATGGGAATATCTGCTTACCTTACTGGAAATTAGAACTAGACGATATAAATTAATTTATTAAGTCATTGAAAAGTAATGAGTCAGGAAGTGCCATGGAGGTAAGGTTGTGGATCAACACTATGGCCAGATTTGTGGTTCGAGTCCCGGACCTGGCGGCTTGAGAATGCCATAGGGTGCATGTGTGTGTATGCCCAAACTCTCAAGAGGAGAATAGAAGAGAAGGGATTGTGGCACGGCCATCTCTCCTGAGGGGTGATTTCTCACTTTCTCTCTCTTTGTCTCTGGTAAGTGCACACACCCTACAGCAAAAACTAAAAATAAAAAATAAATCTTTAATGAAATGTAACAATAGAACTCATTACATGTAATTACTTACAATATCACTGTAATAACTACACTTTCTAAAGCAAGAACAATTCGTAAGAATTACTAAATTATAACACCTATGATATTTTATTTTGCAAGTATCTTAAATGTCTTTTTAAAAGCAATGATTTACTTATTTAATTCCATGTGTTATTATTATTATTATTATTTAATTTTATCACACAGAGACAGAGAGAGTGAGAGAGAAAGGGAAAGTGAGAAAGCAACCCGCCAGGTCTGGGACTTGAACTGCGGTCGGCCATGTGGGAGTCCAGCACCTTTAACCACTACGCCACCTGCTGGCCCCCTTAAGTGGCTTTTTGACACAAACTAGTGGAATTCTGATAACTGCTTCTGTATTTGATCTGTTGGACTATCACATCCTACAGACCTTCTGGGGGACTCCAGGAAGAAAACAAGATCGAAACAAGAAAATATCTTTGCTTAATTATGAAAATATAAATGGAAAACATTGGCACTCCAGATGAGAGAAATCACCCCCAGGGGAGATGGCCACACCACAATCCCTTCCCCTCCATTCTCCTCCTTTGATGTGGGCATGCACACACACATGCCAGACAAGATTTTCAAGCTGCTGGGTCTGGGACTCAAACTGCTGTCAGCCATGTGGGAGTCCAGCACTATAACCACCACACCCATGGATGGCTCCCAGTATGACTTTTGTTAACAGGGCGTGTCTTAGGAGAGATGAGCAAAAGCTTTTGTTATAAACACTCAAGGGGCCGGCAGATGGCATAGCAGTTATGTCACTGGACTCTCATATGACCCACCATGGTTCAAGTCCCAGACCTGGTGGTTTGAAAACTATGCCGGGGGCATATACGTGCGTGCCCAAGATCCCAGGAAGAGAATGGAGGAGAAGGGATTGCTGCGTGGCCATCCCCTTGGGGGTGATTTCTCATGCTTCTTCTCACTGTCTCTGTCTCTCTCTCTCTGGTGAGCACATCCACCCTATGGCAAAAGTCTCATATTTTTCTTTCTTCTGCTTAGTGTTTGTTTTTTGGGACTTAGCTTTTCTATTAGTTTGATATATTTAGTTTTCTCCATTTTTTCTTTTGTTTTATTTATCATCATGACATCTGCCTGTGGTTGTAAAAACTGCAAGTGTTCATTTTTTCTTTTTTTTGAGAGGTTTTTGCTATAGGGCGTGTGTACTTGCCAGAAAGAGAGAGAGAGACAAAGAGATAGAAAGCGAGAAATCACCCCCCAGGGGGTATGGCCACGCCGCAATCCCTTCTCCTTCATTCTCCTCTCGGGATCTTGGGTACTCATGCACACACGCCCAGTGTGAGTTTAAGCTACCGGGTCTGGGACTCGAACCACGGTCAACTAGGTGGGAGTTCAGTGACATAGCCATTATGCCTGGGTCCAGGACTCAAACTGCCGTCCCTGAAAGTGTTCATTCTTACAGGGGATAGTTTTAGCATTAGAACGAAACCAAACCCTCTTTGTCACATCAAGCTTTATGAGCTACTCGATGTTCCTGTCCCAAACGTCAGGTCAGCAGTATGAACCATTGGCAGAGACCAAGCTTAGGAAGGGTTTCCATTAAGACACTGACTGCCCATCACCAGCGGGATGACAAGCTCTGAATTTTCCAGTAAGGACCTCAGAACGACACGTGTCACTGGATCCCTGAAAGCCATGGAATCTCTCCATGTTTGACATAATATTTAATTTTTTCCATTTTTTTTTGAGCCCAAATTTTCTTCCACTGTTAATTTGCCATTTTCTATTGCTCTGGACACACCAAGAGTCAAGTCCTGTTAGGATGCATGACAAGACCTGAGGAAGCAGGACTTCATTGGCAGATAGGCATCGAAACCCTTCTTCCTCCCGGCAATACGCTCGTCCTAGAATACATATGTCATTGGGCCGCTTGGGGTTTAATCAGTTGTCTTTGCTCCTTCCCAGGACAAAGTGAGGAATGCAAATAAAGAAGGTTTATCATTGACTAAATGAGGTGGCCAGGCGCTGAAGAATGCAGGCAGTCCCATCATTGCTTTTTTCAAAGCTACAAGCATTGTCATGTTACACTCATCAATTAAATGGTACAATATTCGTTCGCACATTATAAAAATTCAATCCACCCATTGAATATTTATCTTCCTGCTTTTGGCCGTGCGTTATTTCATGCTAACACGTTGCATTCTGCTTCATGTATACTCAAGAGAGGCGAGCTGGTCTGGTGTTGAAGGGGCTGGACTCCCACATGGTCCACTGGAGTTCGAGTCTTTGACCCGGCTCCTTGAAAATCACGCCCTGCCACCTGCTGGCCCCGTTAGCTTGGATTTATCTATTTAAGAATTATTTTTTATTTAACTTTATTTATTTATTTGAATTTGATCAGAGAGGGACAGAGCAAGCGACAGAGAGTGAGTGAGTCACCAGGTCAGCTACTCCAACCATGGTCGGCCATGTGGGAGTCCAGCACCCTTAACCACCATGCCACCTGGCAGCCCTAGATTGGATTTAAATAAGAGGGCTGGGAGGGCTGGGTATGTGGCCCACTGTGTGGTTCAAGTCCTAAACCCGGTGACTTAAAAAACACACCAAGTGTGTGTACATGCATGCCTAAAATTCCAAGAGAAGAAAGAATTCCATGCATGGCCAAAATCCAGAGAAGAGAAAAGAATGGAGGAGAAGGGTTTGCAGTGTAGCCATCCCGCCGGGGGGTGGGGGTGGGGGTGATTTCTTACTTTCTCTATCTCTGTCTCTCTCTGTCTCAGGTGAGCACAAGCACCTTCTGGCAATAAAAATGAATGAAATATAGGAATAACATAGCAGCTAAGGTCACCAGAAGGAGATGTAACAGTTCCATGTCGCCAGCGTCCTGCTGACATTAAGGGGTTGACACCCGGTTATCAACTCACATTTGACATTGTGGTTTCACGGACAACATCTGTCTCTAGCAGTGAGAATAAACTGGAGTCCCTAAAAGGGAAAACGGACCCAAGCAACACAGAGCACTTCTCACTGTCTGACGAGACTGTGCTGCAAAATCTCGCCTTCGCTCACGGGACCTCAGCCTTCTCTTTAATTGAAGCCAGTCTTCAAGCACTGTATGATGTATGGGGTCCCTTCGGAAAAGTTACAGACGTTGCATACAGTTAGAAGTGAAGGTTTCACGGCCAGCAGGTGACATGGTGGTTAAGAGCTGGACTCCCACACGGCCAGCTGCGGTTCGAGTCCCAGATCTGGCAGCTTGCTCCCTCTCCCTTATTTCTCTCTGGTCAAATTGAATAATAATAACAATAAATAAAGTTAAATGAATAATTCTTCCAAATAAAAAAGTGAAGGTTTCTTCTATTAAATTTTTAATTAAAAATTTTTTTTTTACATTTAATTACTGGACATATTTACAGCATGCAAAGTGGACTTTCAAGGCAAGAGAATTGAAAAAATATTAAAATTAGATCATCAGAAACATCATGATGCTTTTTTTCAGACAAAAATGCATCATGACCTTTCTGGCTACTCAGTATTAGTATCACTCCTTAATAGAGAAAAGCAAGAATTACTAAAGTATCCAACGTGTTTCAGTTGACTAAGTATTGCTGTGTCTCCTTGTCCCTCTGCTTCTCACAAATTGTTCAAGCTGAAATGAAACGAAGATCTATAAAAGAAACAGAAAAGAAGTAAAGGTTTCTTTGAGGGGAAAAAAGAAAAGCAGTTGGCGACTGCTAAAATGTACTATAGACTAGGAAAATCCCAGGTGAAATGTGACCTGGTGGAGCCAGCTGTTGGTGCAGTGGTTAAAGTCGCTGGGTTCTTCAGAAGGACAGCGTGGCTCAGGTGTCAGATCCTGAAACGCACGCCAGGCACGTGTGCATTTGTGCCCCAACTCCCAAGAGGAGGATGAGGGACAAAGGCAGAAATCTAAAAAAAAAAATCTAAAAAAGAAAAGTATTCAGGTATATTAACTCTATTTTTCACCTTTTCAAAAACAGAGAGTAAGAGAACATTGAATGCGTGACGTAGTAATATAAATATAATAATATTACTTTCTTAGGAATGATCATTACCATTCCCAAAGGAAGCCTGCCTACTGATGATTATGACTTCATCCGTTAAAAAATAATAATTTTTCTTAGTTTCTGCTATCAGCAGAGATACTCCCAAGGAAAAAAAAATTTTTTTTGATGGATATTTATTATGCCCCATAATTGGAGCAGGGATGTTTTATGGAGAGGTTTTACAAACTGTGAGAGAAAGCACATAATTTTGAGAGACTGAAAATACATGTTTTAATTCTTCCTAATGAGAGTATTTCTCGCTCTCTGACACTAAAACACTCATTAAGTGGGAACGTCTTGTCGATTCAGACAACCGATCGTTGGGGGAATTTATACAAAATAGATGACTAATTCTCTCCGCTGCAGGGGGAGAGAGCATGGGACGGAATAAATGTATTTAAAGCAAATGGAAAAATATAAATAAGTAAGACAGTACATATGGTGGTCTATCCATGGCTGCAGGAGACATGGGAAAATGGAAGCAGATACCCAATCCATCTATTTTTTTTTTTCTTTTTGTTTTTGTTGGAGAGGTTTTTGCTATAGGGCATGTGCGCTCACCAGAAAGACAGAGAGAGACAGAGAGACAGAAAATGAGAAATCACCACCCAGGGGGGATGGCCATGCCACAATCCCTTCTCCTCCATTCTCCTCTCGGGATCTTGGGCATGCACGCACATGCGCCCAGCGTGAGTTTAAACCACCAGGTCTGGGAGTCGAACTGTGGTTGACTACATGGGAGTCCAGGAAGGTAACCATGACGCTTGCACTCCTTTGAGAAGAAGGTTTTCCTATATGCTTATGATAGGATCATGATCCAGATGGTATCTTCGTTTCTGACATTTAAAACTTGAATCCATTTATATTTTAGATATGTCAGTGTGACTTCTAAGTGTTGGAACAATTTATCGTTAAGAGCTAGGTTATTGTTCTTCTGTGCCCGAGTAAAAGCACGTATTTCCCTCCACTTGAGGCAACACTCTCCTAATTGCTTTTCATATTTTAGGGACTTGATTATTGACCCAAAGTCAATGATCTCACAGAATTACAGCCAGTTCTGGGAAAAACAGCCTGTTCTGCTGCAGGTAAGAGTTCTCCTTCACAACAGAACAGCAATTGTTAGTTCAATTAATTTGCTAATAGCTCTTGTCTCCTGATGAATTCAATTTTATTGTTTGATATGACATTTTTATTTCAAAAACTTTTTTTTTTAATGCAAAAGTGATTTTTGAACTCAAGGCTTTTTTTTTTTTGAGAAAAGAAACTATCATTTTAATGATCATTAGTGTCTAATACCAGATAATATCCTGTCTTCCAACTTTGAAAGGATCCTTCTCTTTTCATTATATCTAATATAGACATCAACAAATAAAGTGATTTCAAATAAATTTTAAAAGATTGTTTCATGTGCAGATGTGCGTATTCCCATTCATGAATGTTATATTTTTGGTTAAAAAAAAAAATCTGCCATGACTCGAACCTTCAATTGCAAGAGGCTATCAACTCAACATGAAAATAACTGAAATTGAGACCAACAGGTGACGCAATGGTTACGTTGCTGGGTTTCCACGTCGTCGACCATGGTTCGAACCCCAGACCCAGTGGCTTAAAGCTCACATGGATGCTCAAAATCTT
The DNA here is from genome assembly GCA_026018925.1 of Tupaia tana. Taxonomy (NCBI): domain Eukaryota; kingdom Metazoa; phylum Chordata; class Mammalia; order Scandentia; family Tupaiidae; genus Tupaia; species Tupaia tana. The sequence goes on along the minus strand of JAKSZU010000031.1, from coordinate 11,294,416 downwards.
AAGAGGAGAATGGAGGAGAAAGGAGTGCAGTGTGGCCATCCCCCGGGGGGTGATTTCTCACTTTCCGTCTGTCTCTCTGGCAAGCACACGTACCCTATGATAAAGACCCTCGAAAAAAATAAAATAACTGAAATTGAGAACTTGTGGATTGCTTTCTGGCATGGAAACTGTGTCTTTTACAAACGTCCCAATTTAGTATTTTTTTTTTTCCATTGGGTATGTGCATTCACTGGAGAAAAAGTGAGACAGAGAGAGAAGAAAAGTGAGGAATGACCCCCCCCCAGGGAAAATGGCCACCCTGCAATCCCTTTTCCTCTATTCTCCTCTCAGGATTTTGTGCACACATGTATACATCCCTGGCGTGTTTTACAGGACACAGATCTGAGACTCCAGCTACACTCAGCCTTGTGGGATCCAGTGCCTTAACCACCGTCTGGTGGCCCTAAACTTTCCATAAACAAAACCATGTAGGGAAACTAGAAGGGTTTCTGAGCACAGCGGGTCTAAGACTCTGGACACAACCCAGCTCAGTGGACGTTCGGTAGGAAAGCTCTGTTTCTCACGGAAAGTGATATTGTTGAAAACCCCAAAATGTAACCAATTGCAGTCACCTGAGTTATCTGAGGTGCTTCTTTCATACATCAAGAAATGCAATCATAGCCGTTTGCAATCAATTTATCATCAAGCAAACTTAGCAGCATTAGAAGATCTACTGTATTTAATTATTTTTCAGAGATTTTTGCTATAGGGCATGTGAGCTCACCAGAGAGACAGAGACACAAAGAGACAGAAAGCAAGAACTCACCCTCCATAAGGGATGGCTACATTGCAATCCCTTCTACTCCATTCTCCTCTTGGAATTTTGGGCATACACACCCACGTGCATGGTGTGAGTTTCAATCCACCAGATCCAGGATTCAAACCGAGATTGACCACGTGGGAGTCCAGCACCTCCGCCACTATGCCACCTACTGGCCTGTATCATGTTTAATTTTTGAAAGTAGAATGAGGCACAGTTTTCTGGCACAGTGGTAATGGGCTACTCAAGAGAAACCAGACTTCACATGGCCACGGTGGTTTGAATCCCCATCTGGCTTAGCCTGAATCATAGCAGGTGTGTGTGCATGTGCCCAAGATGGGACAGGCTGGACAACAGGGGGAAGGAAATTGCAGGGGGACCAGGTTCTATAGAGGGTGGTCCACTCTCTCTCTCTCTCTCTCTCTCTCTCTTACACGCTTCATGTGCTCTATCATGAATACAAAAAAAAAATTAAATACAATGAAATTTATTTACAGAGTTTTGAAAGTTTCCAAGAAGAATTTGGTTGCAACCACACCGGAGATGTGAAAATAATGTCACTTAAAAAAATGTGTCCTGTTTCTCAATTCTATTGCCTGTTATTTTTGACAAGATAGCTAATCTAAGATATCAACTTTTATTTATTTATTTATTTATTTTGGAGAGGTTTTCGCTATAGGGTGCGTGTGCTCGCCAGAAAGACAGAGAGAAGCAGAGAGGCACAGAGCGAGAGATCACCCCCCAGTGGGGATGGCCACGTCGCAATCCCTTCTCCTCCATTCTCCTCTTGGGATCTTGGGCACGCATGCACACGTGCCCGGCATGAGTTTAAGCCACCAGGTCTGGGACTCGAACCCTGGTCAACCACATGAGAGTCCAGCAGCATAGCCATTATGCCAATTGCTGGTCCCAATATCACCTGACTTTTAAAAATAATTATTTTGTTTTAATTTTATTTATTATTGTTATTTATTATTATTTTCTAAAATTTTATCAGAGAGAGACACAAAGAAGGAAAGTGAGAAAGCAAGCCATCAGGTCCAGAACTTGAACCGTAGTTGGCCATGTGAGAGTCCAGTGTCTTAACCACCATGCCACCTGTTGGTCTCAGTCAATTTTTTTTTTCCCAAGAAGTAATAGAGTCTTTAATACAAAATAACAGTTAAAGTAACAGTGCCCAACCCCATTATGTCATGGAAAAGGAAACTAAATCTCAGGGAAGTTGAGAACTAATTAAGTTGGCCTAAATATATCAATTTTTTTAGCCTCCAGCCCATGTTATGATTGAAATAGCTGATTTCTTCACAGATGCCTTTGAAACTGCCCCCCTCTTTTTTTATTATCACCATAATCTTCTTTATATTACATTGGATTACATATAACTTTACAGTGTATTACATTGCTTTTTCAAAAGGGAATGCCATGCATGTCAGTCAGTACAGAGACATTAATCTCCCCACTTCATCATTCAATATCTTTTCTATGTTTTTCCCAATCATTATTATTATTATTCTAATTACTTTTTAAAAGTCAATCACTATTTCTCATTTTGCTTGTAAAAAGACTTTACCCATCATGAAATACTTCTCAGAACAATCCAGTTGAGAATACTATACATGTCATCATCAACAGTTAATAAGCCATATCTGTTTCTCACTAACGTCCTTCCTCTCTATTGTTCTCTTGCTATCTTTCTCTATCCTCTTCTCTTCACCCCCTCCCCCATTTCACTCTGTCCTGTTCTCGTTAAGTACCTTCACTGCTTTTATGTCCTCCAATTTTTCGCTCTCTACCATAGAGTGCGGATAGCCGGTATATATTGAGTGGATACATACAATATCTTTCTTTCATAGCCTGGCTTACTTCACTCAGCAATAGATCCTCCATTTCTGACCACTTTCTATCAAATGCCAGGGTCTTGTTATTTTTTATGGCTCAGTAGTATTCCATAGAGTATATGTAACACACTTTTCCAATCCATTCATCAGTTTGTGTCCTCATCCAAATGAAATGTGTTTAAAGAATCTCGGTGAGAAAAAACTATGAATGGAGTGATCCAGGGAGATAAAAATGAAAAAAAAAATGCACAAAATGTCTTAATCTCGTTTGTACTTCACAACATAACTCCACATACAGAAAGAGCTGCAGAGACAGGGAAATCTGAGCTGGTCTGGAACTTTGAGTAAAAGCACATTCTACATGCTAAGCAAAGCAAGCCAGACTATGAAAGAGAAGCATTGTATGTCCCCACTCAGTATATACCCAGTGTCTGCACTCCATGGTAGACCCTGAAAGACTGGAAGATATAAAGGCATGAAGAACAACTGTGGGTACCAGGGACGGTGTGGGAGGAGGGTGGAAAATGGGGGAGGGCAAGAGGGTAGGAATTAAGGGGAAAAAAGAAAGAAGCAAAACCTGCAAGAGACACAAAATTGGAAAATTACCTGTTGATGATTATATGTATGGAATTATCTTTGAAACAATATACAGTGGATTTGTGATGGGAAAATTCATTTGTGTATTGTAATTATACACAATGATTGAATGAAAAAATACCATTTTTTTTTAAAAAAAAGAACATTTTTCATATGCAAAATCACCTGTGTGTTTGCAAAGGATCATGTGAAGGTTTCTTTTGAATCATATTTCAGAATCTGGCATCTTCTATACCTGAATGATAAATAACCTCAGGGTATTGAATTCAATATCAGTAAGATGATGGGTCAGCCTGGTGGTTGAGGCATCTAGATCCCACATGACTACTACATGGTTCTATTCCCGAACCCAGCAGCCTGAAAAACACACCAGGCACGTGGACATGCATGCCCAGAATCCTGAGAGAAAAATGGAGACGGGATTGCAGTGTGGCCATCCACCCTGCAAGGTGCTCACTTTCTCTCTCGGGAGAGCACACATATCCATAGCAAATGAAAACACCACAAGCAACCACAAGGGGAAGAGTGAGGATGGTGATTTTACGATGGTCACTATCTTTGACTGATACCAAACTTACCTGCCTTCCTTCCACTTCCTTTTGTTTTTTCTTTTCTTTCTTTTTTTTTTTTTTTAATTCTTAGGGACATGTTGGACGTTCAATATTTGCTTTCTTTTTTTTTTTTAATTCTTAGGGACACTTCAACTTTGTTGAAGACAGACTGTTATGCCCAGGACTGCAAAGACATTAGAGCTGTAAGAATAAGTGAGTTTTCTCTCTTTTTTTGATATTTTTTTAAAATAATTATTTCATTTTATTTATTATTTTTTTTAATTTGCTAGAGGGCACATACACTCATCAGAGAAAGACAGAGAGAGAAAGAGAAAGTGAGAAAGCAAGCCAATGTGGGAGTCCAGCACTTTAACCACCATGCCTCCTGTTGGCCCCTTATTTTAAGATTTTTGCCATAGGGTATGTGCACTTGCTGGAGCGAGCTACAGAGAGAAAAAGTGAGCTATCTCTTCCGAGGAGATAGTCACACCATGATTCCCTTCTCTCCATCCTCCTCTTGGGATTTTGAGAGCACACACGCATGTGGTGCCCTAAGGTCATGTTGGATTCCATTTTTCTATGAATTCAAGTCCCCTAGTAGTTATAGAAATGAATGTATTGTTTTCTTTTCTTTCCTTTTCACTTGTTTTCATTGCCAAGGGCTTTGTGTGTTCACTAGAGGGAGGGAAGAGAGAGTGAGAGAGCGAGCGAGAGTGAGAGAACCCCAATGGAGTATGGTCATACCACAATCTCTTCACCGCCACTTCTCCATCGTGTTGAGATTCTGGGCATGCATGCACACGCAGTAACATGTTTTTCACGCCTTGGGGGCCAAGACTGGAACTGTGGTCATCTGTGTGGGATCTGGATCCCTTAACCACCATATTATAGGTCTGGCTTAAACGAATGCATTTAATTCATGTACTCGTGTATTTGTAGAATAAACAGAAAAAACTATGACTCCTGCCATGCCTGCCCTCCCAAGGAAAGACAGAGTTATAAAACTTTAAACATACAAGCTATTCCACCCAAATACCATCTGTTTTCTCACGATAGGTTAATACACATTTTGTCTTAAAAGGGCAGTGTTATCTGAAACAAAAAACAAAAACATAGTAAAAGAAAAGCTAAGAGTTTTATAAACATTTTCCTATACTTACCTACATTTTTCTTTTCTTTTCTTTCTTTCTTGTTTTTACATCCTGGTGGAATAGCAGTATCATCAACACTTTAAAAAATATAGTATTCCTTTCTTGGGTTAAAAATACCACTGGGAGGCCAGCGGGTAGCATGGAGGTTATGGTACTGGATTCCACATGACCAGCCTCATAGACTGAGTCCTGGATCCAGCAGCTTGAGAAACATAGGTGTGTGTGTGTGGTGTGTGTGCATGTGTGTGTGCGTGTGCCTCAAATCCTGAGAGGTAAGCAGATGAGAAGGGATTTTGGGGAGGCCATCTCTCCAAGGGGTGGTCTCTTACTTTTTCTCTCTCTCTCTGGTGAGTGTATGCACCCTGTAGAAGAAAAATAATATTAGGTTATGCATTCTCTTATGGAAACCTAGTATGTGAGTCTCACAGGTTCTTATTAATATGAGAAAAAGAAAGGTTTTTAGATGATCACTTTCTTCATCATAGAATCGTACTCGAGGAAAAATACAGAGACTGCACAAAGATTTCTTTATTTTATTTATTATCATTATTCTTCTATTTTGATCAGAGAGAGACAGATAAGAGAGAAAAGAAGAGTGAGAAAGCCAGCCACCAGGTTCAGGATTTGAACTATGGTTGGTCATTTGGGACTCCAGCGTCTTAACCACCATGCCACCTGCTGGCCCAACAACTTTTTTTTAAATTTTGCCGTAGGGTACATACACTCCCTCAAGAGACAGAGAGAAGGAAAGTGAGAAATCATCTCCTGGAGGGATGGCCATGCCACAATCCCTTATTCTCCATTCTCATCTCACGATTTTGGGCACACACGCACACATATCCGGTGTGATTTTGAAGCCTCCTGGTCCAGGGCTTGAACCGCAGTTGGCCATATGGGAGTCCAGTACTCTTCACTGCACACAACCTGCTGGCCCCTCCATAGCAATTTTTGAAGCACTATTACATGAGAGAAGCATTCCTTGTTATCGTATGGAATTGCAGTAAAACTCTCCCTGCTGTTTAATGGACTCCTAGTCACTTTTGTCAACACAAATGAGTCAACATTGTCAAATCAATTATGCATGAACACATAAATTAACATAAAGTTGACTTCCCTGTCTGTAGGAAGGATCATCCTGTAGCCAGCAGTTAAAATGAGGTAGATCATCTCGTATGCTACATTCGAATATCTAAATCATGAAAGTGACTCAACCACACATGATATAGAATGCAACGTTGCCCCCCCCCCACCCCAACACACACGCACATATTTTAAACCTATCTATACCATGGAAACTTGTTCTTTAAATTGCCAAGTCAATTAAAATGAGTCAGACGTGGATAGTACTTTGGTCTAGAAAGTGAAAAATGGTGCGTTTTGGAAGTGGCCACATTGCTGGATTTTTGAGTTGATGAGTTCGTCATGAAGAATTAGAGGGGCAGATTATCAAAAGGGGGAGGAGAGTAAAAGTGAAGTTCTTAAAATAGGAAAGCAAAGATTATTTTAAACAATTACTTATTTAATTTTATTTATTCATTAATTTATTTTCATTTGACCAGAGAGAGACACACAGAGAGAGAGAGAGAGAGAGAAAGGGAAAGTGAGAAAGCAAGCTACCAGGTCCAGGACTTGAACTGTGGTCAGCCATGTGTCAGTGTCCAGTGCCTTAACCACCATGCCACCTGCTGGCCTCCAAAAGCAAAGATTTTTAATAGGAAAGAAAAACCTCCATACCAGGAAAGTGTGTGGGTGGGCAGCTCTTAGAATACAACAGTGTTGGGAATGAGGTTAGGCGTTATTTTTATTTTTGGGTCCCGTTGTGAATACATAGAATGGGAGATCTCTCCTTGGAGCTGGCTTCTTTGTTCCAATTCCCTGATTTCCATCTGCCTTTGATTTGTTCTGCCTCAGGTAAGGAATCTGAGGAATTTGATAACCCACATGCCCAGTGTGGACTCTGAGGTCCGGGGAGCATTCCCCATGGGGACTACCCTACTCATATCAGTTTATTGCCCTAGGTAGGAATTCAGAAGTTGACCTAGTGTAGCCAGCAGGTGGTGTAGTGATTAGCATGCTAAACTCTTATATGATCAACCGCAGTTCGAGTCCCGGCCCCTGAAACTCATGCTGGGTGTGTGTGTGTGTGTGTGTGTGTGTGTGTGTGTGTCCAAAATCCCAAGAGGAGAATGGAGGAGAAGGCATTGTGGCATGGCCATCCACTCTAGAGGGTGATATCTCACTTTCTGTTTCTCTATTTCTCCAGGGAGCACAGACACTCTATAGAAAAAAATCTCTGTAAAACAAACAAACAAAAAACCAAAAAGTGAGAACAGGGAGGTTTTTGGTACATTATTTGATTTTAAGGAAAAAATGATTTGGCCATTTTCTCTATCGCTTTTCTTATTTATTTTTTGAGAGGTTTTAGCTATAGGGCGCGTGCACTCGCCAGACAGAGAGAGACATAGAGACAGAAAGCGAGACATCACCCCCATGGGGGGATGGTCACACTGCAATCCCTTCTCCTCCATTCTCCTCTCAGGATCTTGGGCACACATGCACACGTGCCCGGTGTGAGTTTTAAGCCACCTGGTTCGGGACGCAAACCGCGGTCGAGTACGTGGGAGTCCAGCGACATAGCCATTACGCTAACTGGTGGTTCCCTCTATTGCTTTTCTGAATATTATATTTTTTAAGAATTATTTTATTTGACTTTATTTATTTATTTATTTATTTATTTATTTTAATTTGAGTAGAGAGGGACAGAGAGAGAGAAAGTGAGAGAGCAAGCCGCCAGGTCCGGGACTCAAACCATGGTCACCTGTTGTGGAAGTCCAGTGCCCTTAATCACCACGCCACCTGCTGGCCCACTGAATATTATTTTTAAAATCCATATGTCTTAAGTTATCACCCTCTGTAGCACCTATAACCAACAGCAATTTTTTGCACTGAATAACACAGCGTCTCTTCAGGTCATTGGTAGATAGAAGCTACCATGAAATAAAGAAACCAAAAATACTCCCAAACCATATCTCCCCTCAACGCTCCCAGCAGTGATGATCTTGCCAGAGTCATAATATTCATGGGACTTCCAAGACCAAGAAAATCATAACACCCAGTCTAATGGACTGACTTAAGCCCCCCTACGAGAATATATACGTTGAAATCCTTACTCAGAACCTCAGAATGAGATGTATTTGGAGGGAGGACCTTTTGAAGAGGCAATTAATATCAAAGGTCATGGGATGGACTCTTGTTCAATACGACTGGCATTTTTGTCAAAGTTTCTTCAAAAAGTTTAGGAAAATGCATCTATGAAACACTCTGCATGAATTTTAAAATGGCTTGGCACCACATCGACTCATATTTAAATTCCGCTTTTCTACTTTTTTCTATTCCGCGCTTCGTAAATGTACATTTAATTACTACATCTTTACCTTGTACAGAATGTTTTTTTTCCACATCAAGGCAACATATAACAATCAAGTCAAAGATATTAGCATATACTGATGACTAGATTGAAAAACTGTGGCACATATACACTAGGGACTGCTACTCAGCCATAGAAAACAATGAGATTCTGGGGAACCAGCATTTAGCGTAATGGCTATGTCGCTGGACTCCCACGTAGTCGACCGCGGTTCGTGTCCCGGACCCGGTGGCTTTAAACTCACGCCGGGCGCATGTGTGTGCGTGCCCAAGATCCCGAGAGGAGAATGGAGGAGAAGGGATTGCGGCGTGACCATCCCCCCTGGGGGGTGATTTCTCGCTTTCTGTCTCTATGTCTTTCTCTGGCGAGCGCACGCGCCCTATAGCGAAAACCTCTCAAAAAAAAAAAAAAAAAAAAAAGAAAAGAAAACAATGAGATTCTGGGGTTGAGCAGCTGGCATGACGGTAAGAAGCTGGACTGACAGTGGTTTGAGTCCCGGACCTGGCAGCTTGCTTTCTCGCTTTCTCTTTTCCTCTCTGACCACATTAAATAATAACAATAAATAAATAAAATAAAAAAAATTATTTTTAAAAATGAAACCTTGATATTTGATACAAAGGGGACGGATAGAGAAGATTTAATGCTAAGCAAAGCCAGCCAGTCTTGGAAAGAGAGACATGGTCCGTGAGCATTTTGAAGTCTTCTTGGGAGAAGAGAAGATGGGTGGGCCATCTGAGGACACAGAGAAGATACCGTCGATAAGCCCAGGAGCCTGAGCCCAGGAGGGGCTAACCCTGCCACACCTTGACCTCAGATATCCAGCTGTTGGTCACAGCGTTTTAGAAACAGCTTCCTGCTTTGGAGACTGTGGCTAAGTGCACTGCTGTCTGAGAGATTGATAACGTGTGGCATTACACGGAATGAGCAGCATAACAAGTGACACTTTCCCCGAAGAGTCCATCTGAAATGGCACCAACAGTAATTCAGATTAGTCATATTGGCTGGAATATAAATGATCCATTAACCTTTCTGCTGAAAGAGGTTTTCCTAAGCCACCTTCTTCCAGAAACCACTCAGTGCTGGAGCCCGAAGCCATCTCGTGACGAATAGAAACCCCCCAAACGCAGACCCATGAGCCAAACATGGCCAAGACCCAAGACTCTATGCTTTGTCAAGGTGGTCAGAGGTGTAAGGTGTTAAAGAGAGCAAACGGAAACATTTAGTACAGACATGCATGCCCTCTGTCTTCCCAGAGTGCACAAAATAAATTCATATTTCTATGTGCAAGTTCCCTTCTCCTCCGTCCTTCCGCATAGTAACCCCCCTTCCAAATCTAGTTGGATGATAATGTTTTGCACTGTCTCTGCTCTGCAGTAGAGTCTAATTTGGAAATCCCATGATGTATTGCCCTACTGGGTCCTTATGACCTTACCTCATCCTTTATTGTCTGGGTGAAACTTGGGAGAACTGGGGGTGGGCCGTGGTAATAAATGCCCTCCTGAGGGTGTCTCTCTGTCTCTGTCTCTCTCTCCTTGTCCTTGCTTTTCTGTGTCTGTCTTTCTCACTCATGGAAGAAAGAAAGAAACTTAAAAACAATATTAGAGAGTTGGTAACAGGATACTCAGTGTAATTTTCCAGAATCTGGAAGCTTAGCTTCTGAGTAAAGTAGTTGAAAAACAAAAATGAGACCAATTTACATTTCCACCTAAAATGGAGAGGTACGACACTCGTGGGACACAGATAAGGTTTATTATCTGTTGACGAGGCTGTGTATGGTGGTCTCAGCTGGGCTGGAGTGAGGTGTATATCGTGCTGGGTAAAGTCTCTTCACAATCTAAAAGATAGCGATTTAATGTATGAATAGCAATTTTAAAATATATTTAAAAAAAGAAAAGAAAAAAATAAAAATAAGACATAGGGGCCAACAGATGGCATGGTGGTTAAGGTGTTGGGCTCCCATACGGCCAACCGTGGTTTGAGTCCTGGACCTAGAAGCTTGCTTTCTCGCTTTCCCTGTCTCTTTCTCTCTCTCTGTCTCTCTCTGGTGAGTGCATCTGCCCTATAGCAAATTAAAATAAAAATAATAAATAAAATTAAACAAATAATTATTCTTAAGAACAAGACATAGATGATTTGATAGTTCTTGAAACTCTATTGGATTGGGACCAGCAGTTGGTGTAATGGCTATGTCGCTGGACTCCCATGTAGTCGACCATGGTTTGAGTCCCGAACCTGGTGGCTTAAACTCATGCCAGGCGCTTGTGCGTGCGTGCCCAAGATCCCGAAAGGAGAATGGAGGAGAAAGGATTGCGGTGTGGCCACCCTCCCTGGGAGGGAGGAGGTGATTTCTTGCTTTCTGTCTCTCTGTCTCTCTCTGTCTTTCTGGTGAATGCATACACCCTGTACCAAAAACTTCTCAAAAACAAACAAACAAACAAACAAAAAACCCAAAAAACAAAAAAGCTCTATTGGATAAATTTCAAGGGTATTTTGGGGTGATCTCTATCTTGTAGAAATCTGTTGGACTTATGAGTCATTTGACAAAGAGAGCGAAAGAAAGAGATAGTGACAGGATGAAAAACTGGACACATTGCGATTGTCTACTATTTTTTTTGTCTTTGATTTTAATGATTGCACGATGAGCCATTATTTTAATAATAGCCCTTAGGAATCAGCTTTTCGTATGGTGGTTAAGACACTGGCCTCCCACATGGCTGACTGTGGTTCGACTCCCAGACCTGGCAGGTTGAAACTCTCACTGGGTGTGCGTGCATGTGTGCCCAAAATCCCAGGAGGAGACTGGATGAAAAGGGATTGCGGTGTACCTCCCTCCCCTGGGGTTTGATTTTATACTCTCCCGTTCTCTTTTTTGCACACATACATACATATATATGGAAATATGTAAACCTGTAGCCCTTGGAAAATAAAAACATTGGCATTCATTCATGTTTTCAATGTTTTAGTTAAATTCTCATCTTCACTCTCAACTGCTACCGTTATTTAAAGAAAAAAAGGAAAAAGAAATACAAAAATTGCTTTCCCCAAAGAAATGTGGTCTCTCTTTACGCTTTAGATCTTATTTGACCTAGCCAGTGAAAATAGAGTTTATTTCGTAGCGTCCCTCAGAGTCTTACAAGTCGAAAAATCAGCCTGTGGTTAAAAAGTCATTTTCTCAATCCTCATCTATTTTCCAAGTGGGCTTACGCTTTGTTTTTAATTAAAATGGAGTTTTACTTAAGGCATTTATTATTCATTCGGTTTTAGTCCTCCCTATAAATCACAGTCATAATGGAGCAGGAGAGATCAGAAATGCCCCCATTATGTGCTTTTTACAGGACACGTTTAAACTTCTTCCCTTCTATTATTTAAACTAGACTTAGGGAGAGTCATTTTGAAACACAATCCACCTATGACAGCAGCTAGAGCAACGGACATTTAAATTTGCTCAGGTTCTGCTTAAAATGGTCCGAGGGAACAATGATTCATTGTGCAGTTTTAGAATGTTCATTAGCGACTGTCCTGTCTGGCCAGGAAGTGAAAGACCGGGCTGATTGAGAACAGGAAGACAGGAAATGGAGCTAGCTAATTAGTTACCAGGTAGGGTCAGGATAGCACTCAGGCCGCCAGTGGAGGAAAATCCTGCCCTGGCCCGCATTTGCTCATTCACATTCACGATCAAGTCTCATGGCAATGACGCATCGCATAGGGCAAGAGATGTGAAAGCTGTAAGAAAAGAATAAAACAAAGTGCCTGGGCCAGCAGGTGGTATAGAGATAAAGGCAGCTGGATTCCATCTGGCCAATTCCATAGTTCGAGTCCGGGACCCGGCAGCTAGAAAATCACAATGGCTGTATGTGTGTGCTTGTGTGCCCAAAACCCCAAGAAGGGAATGGAGGAGAAGGGATTGTGGTGTGGCCAATCCCATCTGGGGGTGATTTCTCACTTTCTCTCTCACTGTCTCTGTCTCTCTCTCACGCAAGTGGATGCCATGTGCCCTATGGCAAAAACAAACAAACAAACAAAAAAACAAACAAAAAGTTACTTTCTGTGTGGTTACGTGAGGTCTTATTTAACTGAAGAATGTTGCAGAAATTATAGGACAGTCCCTGTGGAACTTCTCCACCTCAGCCCTCTCCATCTTTGGGCCCAGACAATACTTTCTTCTTCTTCTTCTTCTTCTTCTTCTTCTTCTTCTTCTTCTTCTTCTTCTTCTTCTTCTCCTTCTCCTTCTCCTTCTCCTTCTCCTTCTCCTTCTCCTTCTCCTTCTCCTTCTCCTTCTCCTTCTCCTTCTCCTTCTCCTTCTCCTTCTCCTTCTCCTTCTCCTTCTCCTTCTCCTTCTTCTTCTTCTTTTCCTTCTTCTTCTTCTTTCTTCTTCTTCCTAAAGAATTACCTAATTAATTTTATTTATTCATTCAGTTATTTTTTTTTAAATTTAATCAGAGAGACACAGAGAGAGAAAAAGGGAAAGTGAGCAAGCAAGCCACCATGTCCAGGACTCGAACCATGGTTGGTCATATGGAAATGTCCAGCACCTTAACCACCATGCAACCTGCTGGCTCCATATTTTATTATTATTTTTTAAGAGAGTTTTTTTTGCCATAGGACATGCACACTCCCCAGAGAGACAGAGAGGCAGAAAATAAGAAATCACCCCCCAGGGGGAATGGCCACGCTGCAATCCCTTCTCCTCCATTCTCCTCCCAGGATCTTGGGCATGCACGCACATCTGTGTACCTGATGCAAGTTTTAAGCTGCTGGGTCCGGGATTCTAACTGTGGTCCACCATGTGGGAGTCCAGCAACATAACCATGACACCATCCTCAGGACCAACAATACCTACTCATGATGGAGGTTGTCTTGGAGTTGTTTCAGAACCCCTGGACCTTTACCCACTAGGTATCAATAGACTTGTTCTCCAGGAGTGGGCACCAAAAATGTCTCCAGCTATCTCCTCACAGAGAAAACAACTCGAGGGGTGTGCCACAATGAATGGCAAGATGAGATGTGTAGCTTCTTTTGTTCTTTTCCATTTTATGAGAGATGCACTTGCACTCACCAGAGAAAGAGAAAGAAAAAGAGAGAGGGTGAGAAAGGACTCCATGGGAATGGTCTTGTGTAATCCCTGCCCCTCCATTTTTCCTCTCCTTTTGAAATTTTGGGCATGCACACACATGAGCCTGGTGTGTTTCTCAAACAGCCAGATTCAGGACTCTGAACCATCCATTTGACCCTGTGGGACCCAGTTGCCTTAACCACCAGACCATAGGCTGGCCTGAGATGTACAGCTTTTGCTTTTGCTTTTTTAAAGAGAGTTTTTTGCTATAGCGCACGTGTGCTCACCAGAGAGGCAGAAAAAGAGAGATAGAAAGTGAGAAATTACCCCTAAGGGGATGGCCATGCCGCAATCCCTTCTCCTCCATTCTTCTCTCAGGATTTCGGGCACACACGCACACGTGCCCAACATGAGTTTTAAGTCACTGGGTACAAGACTCGAACCACAGTCAACTCTGGGAATCCAGATGTAACCGTTTCTCCATCTGCTGGTCCCAATATAGCTTTCAACCTACAGGTGACAACTCACGCTTCTAGGATACTCGTGGTTTGTTATTCTACCAATGCTAGATACTGCACAGGTACATGTGTGTCCATATTTAATAAAATATTTTATGATCTAATTAACCTATAAGCAATTCCCAGTTATGTGGTTTGACATTCCAAGTTCTAATGTGATATTAGTTCTCATGCAGTTCTTACTGAAAAACTCAATTTCCTTTTTCTAAATTTTGGTAGCTTCTTTAAAAAAATAAAAGTGGCAAGAAATCATAACATTTGTCCTCTATATCATCTATTTATACATACAAATCGTACATATGTGAGACCAGCAGATGGCCTAATGCTTACATCACTGGATTCCCATGTAGTCAGCCACAGTTCGAGTCCCGGACCTGGTGGTTTAAAACTCATGCCAGGCGTGTGTGCGTGTGTGCCCAAGATCCCAAGAGGAGAATGGAGGAGAAGAAATTGTGGCATGGCCAACCCCCCTGGGAAGTGATTTCTCACTTTCTGTCTCTCTGTGTATCTCTGTCTTTCCAACGAACACACACATCCTATAGCAAAACTCTCTAAAAAGAAATCATATGTAAATGTATCTGAATTAGTTCATAATCCCAAGAGATACTTCAAATACTTTCTCTTTGCATTCACAAAAGTAATAGGATTCCAACAAACTATTATTGTGTTTATTTTTAAGTAAAGCCTTTGCCGTTTCTTCCACACCTTTTATTAATATTGACATTTAGTTCTTGTCCTTAGTTGGCTGTTTTTTAATTCAGCTGACAAAACACGAGACAGTTGTAGTGCAACATGATAATAGAAAGAGACTTCAGCTAAATTTTGAAATAAAAGCTTTATGGGCTTAAGTCCCTTTTGTGTTTATGAATTCTGCCCCTAAACGGTTTAGAAAACAAATGCCTATCCTTGTTACGAGTTTCATTTGTGCACATCCGTCAGTTGCCACAAGAAGTCAACGGAGAGTTCTCTTCACCTTCAAACATGTAAATGAGTGTTAATTTACACAGTCCTAGATGAGACCCGGTATAGTTTCACAAAAACAGAAAGGGTGGGAGTGTTAACATAGCAGTTATTACTTTCATTTAGCAAGCAAAATAAAAAACTTAATATTTACAAAATCCACGTGAAATTTTAGATTTTATCACAAACTGCAGAATGTATTGGGTCGTCGGAAAAATCATGAGGCATTTTTGCGTAGAAAAACATAGAAATATATGTCACGACTTTTCCAATGACCCAATAATCTCTAGGTGGCAAGGAGGTTTAGGCAGCAGGACCCCACACGACCAATTGTGTAATTTGAGTCCGAGATCCAGCGGCTGGAAAAACATGCCAGGGACATGTGCGCTGCATGCCCAAAATTCTGACAGGAGAGTGGAGGAGAAGGAATTGCGGTGTGGCCATCCTCCCGAAGGGGTGATTTCTCACTTTCCTTCTCTCTCTCTATCTCTGTGTCTCTCTCTCTGGTGAGTTCACACACCCTATGGAAACTTAAGAAATAAGTATAAAAATATGTTGTCAGAATTGAGGGATAGAAGAGAGAAAATTAATTTCCAAGTCTTCTTCCTAGACCTTTTCCATTTTGGACCCAGAAGAGTTTCTATAAGAGTTTCTGGTTCAAAAGCATTTTATATTGGGGCCAGTGGGTGGCATAATAGTGAAGACACTGAACTCCTACTTGATTGACCATGGTTCGAGGCTGGGATCCAGTGGCTTGAAATTCATGCAGGGGGTGTGTGCCTAAAATCCCAGGAGAAGAATGGAGGAGAAGGGATTGTGGTATGGACATACCCACTGGAGAGTGATTTCTCGCTTTCTGTCTCTCTGGTGAATGCACACACCCTATAGCAAAAATATCTCAAAAAAAATAATTTCATATGAATTAAATGGAAGAAATCGAAATGAAGTCTATGTATTTGATTAGGATATAGCATTGTCTTGTTTCTAGTATATAATACATAATGAGACAGAGACCATAGCAATGAGATGATTATTGAGATTAATGGGTATGAGAACTAACTTCATGTGTATTATGAAGACTAGATTAGTACCATACTCTAAATTTTCTCATTTAGGATGGAAGAGTCGCCCTAGGTGGTAGAAATATCATGCGTGTGAGTTTGCCAATGGAATCAGTGAGAATTGATCACTGCCCTATAGGGGACCTCACATTAAAGTTCATGAATAATTGAAATGCTTAAAAGAGAATCACCAGGAATCAGCAGATGGTGTAACCACATGGCCTACTGCAGTTCTAGGCCTGAACTCAGAGGCTCGAAACTCACACTGGGCACTTATGCATGCATGCCCAAAATCCCAAGGAGAGAAGAGAGGAGAAGGGATTGAAGTGTGGTCATCCCCCCACACCAAGGTGATTTCTTGCTTTCTGTCTCTCTGGTGAGCACACATGCCCTATAGCTAAAGCCTATCTTATAAAAAAAGAAAGGAAGAAAGGAAGAATGATCATTGTTTTAGCCTTACTTTTGCTAATAAAGGAAAATGCCTCAAAATGAGTGAATTGTATAAATAGAGGTTTATTTAGCTCACAAGGACCCCGTCTGTGGAAAGTCTTCTTGGTGGTAGCTTACACGGTAAGACAGATTAGCGTACAGCTGAAGTGAGTGTCACTATGTCCATGTCCATGGTCCAAGTATCTTAATCTGTCTCATTCCCTCTTTTTCTTTTTTTTTTTTTAAGAGATTTTTGATGTAGGGCGTGTGCACTTGCCAGAAAGACAGAGGGACGGAAAGTGAGAAACCCTCCCCCATAGCGGCAGGTCACAACATAATCCTTTCTCCTCCAGTCTCCTCTTGGGATTTTGGGCACGCATGTACTTGTGCCCATTGTGAGTTTTAAGCTGCCGGGTCCAGGACTTGAACCGTGGTGTAGTACACGAGAGTCTGGTGATGTAACCATTCCTCCATCTGCTGTTCCCTCATTTGCTCTTTTTATAAACCCACCAAGATTGAAACATGGCAGCTCTGTCCCAGTGCCAAATCACTTTGGAAGGGCTTTACTTTTCATCATTGCAATTGATCAGGGGAGTGTTCTTTTAATACCTTCTGAATACAACCGAATTCCAAGATGTAAACTTTCGAAGGGCCTGTTCAAGCTCTAACTCCGGCAACAGGCAGGATTTGGGCCACCCAAGCCTGCTTAAATCTTGGACTGCATAGTCATATATTTGCACAGCTGGAAATAATTTTGAAGCAGAAAAACCCAATTTATGAAAACCTCCAGGGTCTTGGGGACAGAAGATGGTAGTGGTGGTGAAGGTGCTGGACCCCCACTGGAAAAAAAAAAATAAAGAAAATTCTCACACATGGATAAATGTGGAAGACATGAGGTTACATGAAATAAATCAATGATAAAAAGACAAATATTGTAGGGTTTCATTACCGTAAGAGCAGTCAAATCCATACAGTCAGATAATGAAACAGTGGCACCTGCGCCTTGGGGGAGGGGAGAATAGAATATTGGTGTATAAGAGGGACAGAGTTTCCCGTAGGGAAGGTGAAAATGCTCTAAAGGTGGACGGTGGTGATGGTGGTGCAACCATGTGAACATACTTGAAGCCACTGAACTGCAAACTTAAAAATGATTAACATGGAAAATCTTTTGCATATTTTACTACAATATATTTTTAAAATTTTTTCCCATAGGGCACGTGCAATTGCTGGAAAGAGACAGAGAGAGAGGGAAACTGAGAAATCACTCCCCAGGTGGAATGGCCACACCACAATCCCTTCTCCTCCATTCTCTTCCTGGGATTTTGAGTGCACACACACATGCACCCAGTGTGTTTTTCAAGCCACCAAGTCCAGGATTTGAACAGCACACTTGGCCGTGTGGGATCCAAGGCCTCAACCTTGCTGTCTGCTAACCTTATCATTTTTTTAAGGAATTATTTTATTTATTAGCATTATTTTTTCAATTGGACCAGAGAAGACAGAGCAAGGGAGAGAGAGAAAGTGAGAAAGCAAGCCACCAGATCCAGGACTCGAACTGCGGTCGGCCACGTGGGAGTCCAGTGTCTCAACCGCCACACTGCCTACTGGGTCCAATGATTATTTTTTTTAAGTGCGCTATCGCTAGGGCTCCACAAATCTGAGACCAGCATGACCATTTAGCCATCACTTTCTACAGCTGTATACACCATAACTAACTCAGCTTCGAATAACACATCTGCAGAAAGGACCCAAGGCATTAGGAGGGGCCAGCCATGGTGACACGATGCTCTGCCATGTTGGACCCACACCAGGTGATACTGAGTTCAAGTCCCAGAGTCTCCCAATGTCTGCCAGGCCTGTGTGTGTGTGTGTGTGTGTATGTGTGTGTGTGAGTGTGTGAGTGTGTGTGTGTGTGTGCCTAGGATCCTGGTGGGATGAGGATGTGAGAGGGTCTCAGTGTGAGGACTCTTGGCGGTGCCTTTGTATCACTGAAGAAATAAATATATAAGCTTCAAAATAGACAGTGTGAGAGGAGCCAGCACATGAAGTGCGATTCATCGTTGGACATCCACAGAGTGGATCGTGGTTCTAGTCCTGGACCTGGCAGCTTGAAAATCATGCCAGGTGTGTGTGCATGCACGCCCAAAATCCCAGGCGAAGAATGGAGGAGAAGGGGTTCTGGCATAGCCATACCTCCTGGGGGGTGATCTCTCAATTTCTTTCTGTCGCTCTCTGTCTTTCCAGCAAGTGCATGTGCCCTAGAGCAAAAACCTCTCTTAAAAACAAAACAAACAAACAAAAAAATACTTGCACACCACAGAATTTCTCACTTACCTTACCAAGTTCCAGCCCTGGAAATGATTGTCAGCTGTCTCCTAGATCTAAAACACTTTCTCTCTTAATGCTTTGAATATGTCCGCATATTCCATTTTCTTTTTTATCAATATTATTCCTATTTTAGGTTTTTGCCATGGGGCATGTGTGTTTGCAGGAGAGAGACAGAGAGATGGTGAGAGGGAAAGTGAGAAATCACCCCTCAGAAGAGATGGCCATGCTGCAATCCCTTCTCCTTTATTCTCCTCCTGTAATTTTGGGCACCCCTGATCACATGCTCAGTGTGAGTACCAAGCCACCAGGTCAGGGATTTGAACCGCTCGGCCATGTGGGAGTCCAGCGCCTTAACCACCACGCCACCAGCCGGCCCCTCCGTTCTCTTTTCTTTAGGATGTAGCCCTCTGAAGCTCATCTGTATCGATTTCCCTATGCCCAGTGCGATTTACAATCTGCTTCTACACGTCTTATTATTTCAAATCTATATTTAAATAGGCATATACATAATTTAAGTAGAGCTTTTAATAATTCACCGGAAGCCATAGAACGGTTAAGAGAAAAAAGCGGAATGTCAGACTCGGAGTCCTTGTAGGTCTGTGTTGATTTCTCTTCCCAGCCCACTTTATTGAGCTTCTTGTAAAACAAGAGGGGTTATGTCGGAGCTTACCCTGTGAGGATGCTTGCCTGCAGCCGCAGGGACCAGGGGGCTGGAATTTCAGCTGGAAAACATTCTTTCTTCGCAGGCGTAAACATGACGTCTGCCATGTCTCCTTTTCTTTTTCATCTTGGGAAGAGCCATAGATATAATCATCTCTTGGTATCCAAAAGGGATTGGTGTTGGGACCATCCGTGTAGACATTCAAGTCTCTTAAACAGGAGGGAGTTTGCACACAACCTATACACATCCCTCTGCATACTCAGGATCTTTCGTCGATCACTTACCAGCAACCTTGGCATCAGATATCTGTGAAAAGGAAAAAATGCAGACACGCTCGTTCAGGAGCTTGAAAGCCACCGCGTCCCTTGTTTTATAACGCCTGGGCTGGCCTGCCTGAATTCAGGGGGGGGTGACTCCGTGGGTGCTAACCCTGCAGATGGGGAGCGTCTGAGTCCCGATGGTTTGTGGTTCTGTAAATAATTGGGAAGTATTTGTTGTCAGCAGGTGGTGCAGTGGTGAAGCGGCTAGACTCCCACATGGACGACCGCTGTTCAAGTCCTGGATCAGGCAGCCTAAAACTCACTCTGGCTACGTGTGCGTGCGTGCCCAAGATCCCAAGAGGAGAATGGAGGAGAAGGGATTGTGGCATGGCCATCCTCCCCATCAGGGGGTGATTTCTCATTTTCCCTCTCTCTGTCTCCAGTGAATACATGCGCCCTATGGAGAAAACCTTAAAAATAGTAATAACAGAGAAGTATTAAGTTGAAAGCCTCTTTCAGTGTAGGCGTCCCATGAGTTATAAGATGATGGTAAATTCTACAAAATGAAAACTCTTTCAGGACCAGCAGTTGGCGTAATGGCTATGTGGCTGGACTCTCATGTAGTTGACCGTGGTTCAAGTCCCGGACCTGGCTTAAACTCACACCGGGCGCGTGTGCGTGCGTGCCCAAGATCCGGAGAGGAGAATGGAGGAGAAGGGATTGCGGCATGGCCATCCCCCCTGGGGGGTGATTTCTCGCTTTCTGTCTCTTTGTCTCTCTGGCAAGCGCATACACCCTATAGCAAAAAAACTCTCAAAAAAAGAAAAAAAGAAAATTCTTTCATGGAGAAAGTATTGTTTCCACACGTCGTTTTGCTAAACACTGACTAAAGTGGTAATTAACGAAAAGTGGATGTTCAATAAATACTCACGTTCTAGATGACTCCTTAAAGTATGCAAAATGGCTACAATGTTATCCGGTTCATCCTGTTGCCTAATAACGACTGTTTAAAAATTCCTCGGATAGGGAACCAGCAGTTAGCGTAATGGCTATGTCGCTGGACTCCCACGTAGTCAACTGCGGTTCGCGTCCTGGACCCGGTGGCTTAAAACTCACGCCGGGCGCGAGTGTGTGCGTGCCCAAGATCCCGAGAGGAGAATGGAGGAGAAGGGATTGCGGCGTGACCATCCCCCCTGGGGGGTGATTTCTCGCTTTCTGTCTCTATGTCTCTCTCTGTCTGTCTGGCGAGCGCACGCGCCCTATAGTGAAAACCTCTCAAAAAAAAAAAAAAAATTCCTCGGATAGAGACTAGCAGTTGGCCTAACGGCTATGTCACTGAACATCCACGTAGTCGACCGCGGTTTGAGTCTCAAACCGGGTGGCTTAAACTCACGCCGGGCACATGTGCGTGCGTGGCCAGAATCCCAAGAGGAGAATGGAGGAGAAGGGATTGCGGCATGGCCATCCCCGCTGGGGGGTGATTTCTCACTTTCTCTCTCTGGCTCTCCCTGTCTCTCTGGTGAGCGTACACACCCTATAGCAAAAATAAGTTGGGTGGCATTTCGGGAGACGTCACACCCTGCAAGCTGATGCAGGAGGAAGCAGTTTTAGCTCTTCGGGGGCTGCATTCTTTCACCTACCTTCTTTTCTTCTTTTTAGAATCGCAGTCCGCCACAAGAAATGGGAAAAAGGGACTTGGATTATTTGGGGAGGCTTCAGGTGTTTTTAAACTCAAATGGATGACCCAGCACATTCATTCCCCACATGTCAGATGCTTTTGAAGGACGACTTGGAAACTTCTCTCTTGACTCGCCACTCCGGGACTCACTGCTTCGTGGTAAAGTCACGCGGAAACAAGTTAGATGACGAATCGCACTGACGCGCTCAGACGGTGGCATGAAAGGAAAGCCAGCACCATTATAGACAGAGGTTTCTGCTGTGCTGTGCCCTGTACAGTTTTTGCTTCATTCTGCAATGCATTTCTCTGCATACCACAGTGAGCTGACATGTATTGTGCAACACCAATGCGAGAGTCCAGCACCTGAACCTCCATGCCACCTGCTCTCCTGTTTTTTTTCTTTTTAAGTTTATTTTATTATTTTTAATAAAGGTCTCCATCCTGGGACAACCAAGTACTTTCTTTTCTTTTTCTTTCCCTTCTTTCCTTCCTTCCTTACTTCCTGCCTTCCTGCCTTCCTTCCTTTCTTTCTTTCTCTTTCAGTTTTTTTTTCTGTCTCTTTCTGTCTGTCTTTCTTTTTTCTTGTTTCTTCTTTTTATTTTTTCTTTCGTTCTTTTTTTCTGTCTTTCTTCTTTCTCTCTCTTTCCTTTTTCTTCTTTCTTTGTTTCTTCTCTTTTCATTCTTTTTCTTTTTATTTCTTTCATTTTCTTTCTTCTTCCCTTTCTCTTTCTTTCTATTCTTTCTCTGTCTCTCTTTTTTCTTCTCTCTCTCTTCCTTCTTCCTTTTTTTCTTTCCATGTTTTCCCTTTCTCTCTCTGTCTCACTCTAGCAAGTTCATGTGCCATAGTACAAGTTAAAAAAATAATATGAATGAATAAAATTAAATAAATAATTCCAATTTTTTTTATATATATAAAAAGAATCCACATCCTAATGAACATTGCAAGACCATCCAAGTTTTACTGTAAAGTGTAAGTCCGTGGGAGTGGACGTTTCCTTCCAGAAGTGAGTGGTCTTCCTCTTATTTACCTAACACATTCCAGCCCTTCCCCAAAACAGTCCTTGGGGCAGATCCTTCACTCTGCCTCACTTCTGCTTCATTGGCTCTCAGTAATTTCTGTTTCCTGAAGTTGTTTACACACCTGCTTCACTCATGCAGGTGAGGAGATAGCTTTCGCTTTGTTTTTCTTTTTGCTATTATGCATGCGTGCTTGCCAGAGAGAGAGAGAGAGAGAGAGAGAGAGAGAGAGACAGAAAGAGACAGAGAGACCGAGAGGAAGTGAGAAATCAAGCCCCGGAGGGGATGGCCATGCTGCAATCTCTTCTCCACGGTTTTCCTCTCTGGATTTTGGGCACGCACACACATGCATCCCGTGTGCTTTCAAGCCACCGGGTCCAGGGCTTGAACCGCAGAGTCAGTCATGCAGGGTCCAGAGCCTTAATGTCCGCAGCACCTGCTGGCCCATGAGGAGACATTCCGATGATGCCAAAGGATTCCAGTTTACCGCAGCAGATGGAGTACAGGGATTCATGGAGGCAGGCCAGACAGTGGCTCAGTAGTAAGAGGTGGTGTTCTGCAAGGCTGACCCACATGGGGAGGCTGCTGGTTCACAACCCGAGACCTGCCTGAGTTGGCTGCATGTGTGTGCGCCCACACCAAGGGGCTGGATGTTGCTAGACGGGAGAGAGTACACAGGGACTCCTTGGGGTATGCTGTCCTTTGCTCTCTCTCTCTCTCTCTCTCTCATGGAGGGAAGAAGTAAACCTAATAAATAAATACATTCACTCAGGTGTCTTTGGGATGCCTGGGAGTAGAATGCATCGTTGCAGGCGTACGGATTTCCGCGTCAATGCATTGAGCTCCTCTTAGCTGTAACAGTGCCCACCCCCGGTTTTGCTCCACGCTGGGTTCCTGTCATTACAGGACCGCAGATCCATTTATTCTACCTTGACCAGGGCTTTGGGGAAGCCATTGTGCAATCCTTTCTGGAAGACCTTTTGTCCAAAATGGGTGAGAGAACTGAGAAACCTGGGCTTTATTTAATCATTGTCAAACTGGGGGGCAACCCAGAGGTTTTTCTAAACAAGAAAGGAATGCTTCTGAGAAGACGGGCTTCAATTCGGCCAAGGTCAGGGTGGCAGGTAACAAAAGAGGCCTTCTCTTTCCACCGTCTGCTTGGCCATGCAATGTAGAATCCACAGATAAATCTCTCGTTCTAGGGCAGCCAAGTACTTTTCTCATTTATCGGTGGCGAGAGGCGCTGACGGCTAGGGTCAGGGTTCAGGGAGATGTGAGATTCATGACATCCGAAGGGGAAGTTTTGCAGCAAGGTGCGGTTTAGAAAATAGAAATCTTTGCCTACTCCAGTGTCTTCAAGTGCTTCCCTCATGTTTCCACCAGTAGTTTCATCCTGTGAGGCTTTACCTGTAGATCTTTGATCCATTTGGGGCTGATTTCTGTTCGTGACGAGAGGCGAGCATCCAGTTTGGTTTCTCGGCAGGTGGATACCCAGTTCTTTGGCAGCCTTCACTGAACAGACTTTCTTTTCCCCACTGGATTGTCTGGTGCCCTTGGTCAAAACTCAGATGGCTTTACAGGAAAGGGGTGGGTGTTGGAGGACGGACAGGAGGGCTTCAGCACAAAAACATTGAACGGACACGAGACTGTCACGTTCTTTGTGGACAGTGGCGCTGATCATCACACTGCATGCATGCTTTGAAGAACCACATCGTACCCCACCAAGCTGTACAAGAATGAAAGGTAAATAAGCAATTGGAAAAGAAAGTAAAATTGGAAAAAATAAAACGGTAGAACAAGGGATCAGCAGATGGCATAATGGTTATGTTGCTGGACACCCACACAGATGATTGAGGTTCGAGTCCCGGACCCAGTGGCTTAAAACTCACTCTGGGCGCGTGTGCGTGCGTGCCCAAGATCCTGAGAGGAGAATGGAGGAGAAGGGATTGCGGCGTGGCCATCCTCCCTGGGGGGTGATTTCTCACTTTCTATATCTCTGTCTCTCTCTGTCTCTCTGGCGAGCACACACACCCTATAGCAAAATCTGTCCAAAAAAAAATAAAAAGAGAACAATAGCAAGAGACATACCCAAACACATAGGAAAACACACATAAATGCACACACATACACACACAGAGATTAGCAAATAAGCGTGACATAAAAACTCAGCATGGACAGTGTCCTACTGATTTGCTTTCATGAGAAGGAAATGTGTGTGCACGTGTCAGGATACATGAATATACACGGGATCTTTGACAAGCTCATGGCCATGACTATGGTTTTAAAAATCGCATGGATTTCAAAATGTTTGCATCACAGTAAACTTGTGGATTAATTCCATTTTTGTGAGCTGTATGCAAATATCAATTTGAAATTCAGAAATATTTCTGGACCTAAACATTTCTGGTAAGGGCTACTTAATCTGAAGTAGTATATTACTAAAAGCAATCCTTTCTTCCCTTTTAATATATGTACAATATATAATACCCATATATATATATATATATATATTATACATACATATATATATATATTATACATACATAATATATATATATTATACATATATATATACATACAGATACTAAGAAAAACACATATACACATATATAAGTATATTTAAGTGTATAGTATGTATATATACATGTATACAATATATGTATTCATATACTTATATACATATAGTATACATAAACATATATATTATGTATATATGCTCGTGAATAAACAATACTAGCTAGCATTTCTATTTATAGTATAAAATGGGCGAATGTCATGTTTTACAGGCAGTAGAAGAGTTTCGTTTTTTTTCTTAGTAGAAATGGTTTCAATGTCTGTCATCCAAGTTGTGTAGTTGGGCAGTAAAATGGGTCTCCTCGCGGTGTTCAAGCTTCTCCTGATGTGAGCTGATGATGCAAGAGAAAAGGTGAGCTCTCTGCTTTGCTACCAGCTCTGCACCTCTGCCAATGACACACCGGCAAGAAAGTTTTCAAGCCTGGGGAACATATTTTTACTGGCAACTACGAGGGAAATGAAATTTAGAAGTAGGTACCCTATCTATCTTGTGTCCATGTTTGACAAAGCACAATGAGATTTGCAGTGCCTTGCTCTCACATCTGTATATTCCTATTTCTTGTGTGAATGGAGCTGACTGTGCCTGGTGGATTTGTAATATTTAATTAGAAAATAAAAGCAAATATGTATCATTGTCAAATTTTGACACAATCATTCAATTTTTTTTTAAAAAAAAACATGCTTAAAAGAGGGTGAGTAATAAGAGTGGTAGATCCCTTGGTGTTAAAACAAACCAACATAAAAAAAAAAAGCAAGAGTCATTCCCCATAAGGAGAGCAAAATCTGAATGATGCATAAGTGTATGCAGTTAAATTCCAATCCACAATGGCCAAAGACATGAAAAATGAAAACGAGAACACGGCATTTCATAACCATTAGCTTTGCAAGAATGAAATGGTAGTAGAAGAGATTTTGTACAGTTTAAGAGAAGCAATTTGGTCTTGTCTAATGAAATGGGAAAATGTCTTCTTGCGTGGGAGAACAGGTCAGGTTTAATTGCTCGAGTTGTTTGGAGAGAGAAGCTGAGCTAGCACAGTCCCATGCCACCTGCGTGATTGGAATGATTCAGTCAACCGGGGGTCAGGTTACGGTTTTGTAAATGAGGGAAACCAGAGATTTGCGGCAAAGAAATAAGGTCCATATGTAAAAAGCAGCGCTAATAAAGAAACAAATGAACACCCCAAAGACATGCTTAGCTATGTGTACCAGAAAGTATGATCATGTCGTTCCTTGCCACGCTGTAAGGAGAGGAGTAGAAATGACAGCTCCAGAGAAGGGAATCTGTAATGAACTTGTCGTGCACACATATTTGAGTACAGTTTCGAGGAACTTGTTACATCCACCTAAAACAAATAGGACAGGGAATTAATTAGCAAAAAGATGTCTACAAGGGACCAGCAGATGGGAAAATGGTCACATCGCTGGACACCCATGTAGTCAGCCATGGTTTGAGTCCTTAACCAGGTGGCTTAAAACACGCTGGACACACAGGCGTGCGTGCCCAAGATCCTGAGAGGAGAATGGAGGAGAAGGGATTGCAGGCTGGCTATCTCCCATGGGGGCTGATTTCTCACTTTCTGTCTCTCTGTCTCTGTCTCTCTGGCGAGTGCACATGCCCTGTAGCAAAAATTTCTCTCAAAACAAAGATGCACATGACCACACACTTCCAGTGCAAATTACAAAAAACATTCATGAGTATTGTTTAGTGATATGCGTATTTTTTATTTGCTTTTTAAATTTCCATTTGATCATTGTATGATTTTATAGCATATGATCTGTGTTCTTCAAGCGTAAATGCATTGCTTGCCAAGCAAGTCAAAGATATTATCGTACGGAATACCTTTTCAGTCTTGTGTCTGGTATATGTTCCCTTTGGGGGGGAGGAAGGGAGAAACTCAAGAGGAGACATGCATTTTTTTTTCTTTTTTTGGAGAGGTTTTTGCTATAGGGCGCGTGCGCTTGCCAGAAAGACAGAGACAGAGAGACAGAAAGCGAGAAATCACCCCCCAGGGGGGATGGTCATGCCGCAATCCCTTCTCCTCCATTCTCCTCTCGGTATCTTGGGCATGCACACACACGCGCCCAGCGTGAGTTTAAGCTGCTGGGTCCGGGACTCGAACCATGATCAATTATGTGGGAGCCCAGCTATGTTGCCATAAACCATCTGCATGACGCTCTAAATACATTTTCCAATCAGCATATCAATTTCCACACAACATCCTCTTGGCATTTTTATTTAAATTCCATTGAGTCAATAGGTTAATGAGGAAGGAATCAACATCTTTATTTATTGAATCTAGTATGTGCTCTGCCAAGGAAAATATTGTTCGCTTGTTATCAGTATAAGTGATATGCTCGCGCCCATGTTTTAATTGATTGTGACCATGGCAGGGAAGGAGATTGACTTTTCTAAGTTGATACTGTATTCAAGAAGACCGTTAAACCCTCCTATTGATTCAATCAGCTATCCGTATGTCTATGTGGGTTTTCTGTGTGGTTTGTTATATCACTGATGTGTAGTGACACGTTTCTTCTTGTACAATTTGTGAAACTACAAATTCCTTTCTTCTCTAGCCGGTACAGCATGGAGGCTGTGACAAAAACACCGGTGAGTTCTTTTCATCTTGTGTATGATTTGCTGTAGGATTTCTAGTGTCCTTTCTCTCTAAGAAAACTGCTTTCTGGGACCAGCAGTTGGCGTAATGGTTACATCACCAAATTCCTAAGTAGTTGACAGGAGTTTGAGTCCCAGACCCGGTGGTTTAAACTCATGCCAAGTGTGTGTGCGTGCGTGCCCAAGATCCCGAGAGGAGAATGGAGGAGAAGGGATTGTGGTGTGGCCATCCCCGCTGGGGTGGGGGGGGGGTGATTTCTCGCTTTCTGTCTTTCTGTCTCTCTCTGTCTTTCTGGTGAGTGCATGTACCATATAGCAAAAACCTCTCTCTTTCTCAAAAAAAAAAAAAAAAAAAAAAAAAAAAAAAAAAAAAAAAAAAAAAAAAAAAAAAAAAAAAACAGGAAACTGCTTTCTTTTCTTTATTCATGATAGAACACATGTGCACGCACACACTGTGTGTCCACACACAGAGAGAGGCAGAGAGTCAGAGACAAGCAGCCGTCACAGAATTTGGTTAGGCAGCAATCTGTTCTTCCACTCTTGCACCCGTTCCAATCTCGGGCCTGAACACATGCGCCATGGGCTGGGAGATCAAACCGAGGTCACCATGTGGGAACTGGCATTTTTTTTTTTTTTTGAGAGGTTTTTGCTATAGGGAGCGTGCGCTCGCTAGACAGACAGGAGAGACAGAGAGACAGAAAGCGAGAAATCACCCCCCAGGGGGGATGGCCACGCCGCAATCCCTTCTCCTCCATTCTCCTCTCGGGATCTTGGGCACGCACACACACGCGCCCGGTGTGAGTTTCAGCCACCGGGTCCAGGACTCGAACTGCGGTCGACTCCATGGGAGTCCAGCGACATAGCCATGTCCCGAGAACTGGCATCTCTTGAACAGCACCTTAGTCACCGCTCCCTGGAGTTGGTTGAAGGAATTCCGTTGGAGTCCCACTTTTCTGAATGTTCTACATGTAGAATTGTTTCTTTTTTTAAAAAGAATTATTTATTTCCGGACCAGCAGTTAGCATAATAGCTATGTCGCTGGACTCCCATGTAGTCAACTGCGGTTCGAGTCCCGGACCCGGTGGCTTAAAACTCACGCTGGGCGCGTGTGCGTGCATGCCCAAGATCCCGAGAGGAGAATGGAGGAGAAGGGATTACGGCGTGACCATCCCCCCGGGGGGTGATTTCTCGCTTTCTGTCTCTCTGTCTCTCTCTGTCTGTCTGGCGAGTGCACGCGCCCTATAGCAAAAACCTCTCCAAAAATAATGAAAGAATTATTTATTTAACTTTATTTCTTCATTCATTTTTTTTGTTTTTGCTATGTCATCTGTTGGGCTCTTTTTTTTAAGTTTTTTTTTTTTTCCCCCATAGAATGTGTGCCTGAGTGCATAGGGTGTGTGCACTTGCCTGAGTGCACACATGGCTGACGGCAGTGTGAGTCCCAGACCCGTGTTTTGAAACACACCAGTCATGTGTGCATGCATGCCCAAGATCCCAGGAGGAGAATGAAACAGAGATGGAGGGAAAGTAAGAAATCACCTCCCCCCCTTCTCTTCCATGCTCCTCCTGAGATTTTGGGCATGCATGCACCTGAGCTCAGCGTGATGTTCAAGCCACCGGGTCCAGGACTCAAACTGCCATTGACCATGTGGAAGTCCAGGGCCATAGTCACTATGCCAGCTGGCAGCCCCTGGAGTGATTGTTTCTGTACTAATGGTGGTAAATGATACTTTTTAAATCTGACGGCATTAAGAAAATGATTCTGAGGGTGTATGTATATCTATCTAGGTGCCAATGTCTACATCTGTCTTTTCCTCATCTTATAAATCCACAAGAAGCCAATCATGGAGGTTCAGCACTAACCACCCAATCACTAGCCTCTTTCTCAAGGTCCCATCTTATAACACCATACTCAAATTACACTTCCACCCTCTTGTTCCCATGACAAGGGCTTATCGCATCTACGTATCGGGGGACTTATTCAAACTATAGCCTTCTATAATTCCCAGAACGAATATTATTTTGGGCTGTATTTTTTACCGTGTCCTTTTCAAGTGGTGATGATGCTTATAGAAGTGCACCCCTATGAGTTTATCAAAAGTTGTGCAATATCCCTTTTCTACTGAATTTATGAAGGAGAAGGGATTGTCCTTTTTCAGCCTAAGTCTAGGTTATATATTACAAGACGATTTTCAGTAATTTTGCTCATTTTCTGAAAGAAGCATGAGTCAAACTATCACATACCTTAGTGATTCATCTATTATTTCAGGGTATAAAGATTGCTTTTCTTTAAAGATAAAATGATTGTAATTCTGAGACATCATGAGGGGGAAAAAAACCTGTTTTCATCAGCACAAGAAAATCAAGACCTATAACCTAAATAATTCATTTTTCTAAAGTAGTTTGATGTCTCAGATCGATAAAATAGCGCCAACATCTTGGTACATAAATACCGATGAAACCTGAAAAATACATACTGTGAATTTTCCACTGCATTATTTTAAAAGTCCCATACTTACAGAATTGTATCTCAATTTTATTTTTTTCTGTTTCTTATTTCAGTGCTGAATGCCTGCTTTCACATACTTTCTGGCCACTTTAATGACAACTGCCTCTGTAAGGATAAATTTGATCTATGTGTTAACAGAGGTGCATATTTTCAACACCCCGTCTTCTGCAAAGCTTGAGCAAACATGTACTGGGACTCACAGGAACGAAGGCTTGTCTGCATTTTCATGAATGATTTCTTTCTTCATCTCCTATGTTAGTCTTAGAGAATGATTTGCACGACAAGGTCATTAGGGAGAAAAACTTTCTAAAATATAAAAATAGATGAGGCAATCGCTGGTTAATGTATCTTTTGGACAGCTACGTAAACGTGGGATCCAGTAGGAGTACCCATCGGGTTTTAAGTTTCGCTCGTTATTGGGAAAGCGCATCATAGAACTGGATGATGACAATTATGTTGGCATTTCAAATATTTTTGCCCTGGCGTTTCAAATGTCTTTGGTTCAGCAACTAAACTGAGAAAAGCTATATACCTAATAGCTGCACTCTATCTAGAAATCAAAAGATTTCAAAACATAAAAACAGACAAGCGTAGATGCCAGAGACTATATGGCAAGAAAAGGTGGTTGGGCGCTGATGGCCGTCTCTGCTTTCCTGAGCCGCGTTCCTGAAACTGTGTTCCATGGAGATTCACCTACATTTGCGGGGCTGCACGAGACCCACCCTTGGTCCAGCCCTGAGTGCAGTCTACGTTTCCTATTGTTGGGAACTTTATGATCTGATAATTGGAAAAAAAAATCATGTTTATCATAAAAAATAATTAGAATAATAATAATAATGATTGGGGGAAACATAGGAAAGATATTGAATGTTGAAGCGGGGAGATTAATGTCTCTGTACTGACTGACATGCATGGCATTCTCTTTTGAAAAAGCAATGTAATACACTGTAAAGTTATATGTAATTCAATGTAATAAAAAATAGATAATAAAAAATAAAAAATAAAAATAAAAAAAAAAAAAAAAGAAAAGGTGGTTGGGGATGAGTGAGAAAAGCTCAGGAAAAAACGTGTTTAACAGACACAAGAATGAAAGGTTTATTTATTTATTTATTTATTTTTGAGAGGTTTTTGCTTTAGGGCGTGTGCACTTGCCAGAGAGACAGAAAGACAGAAAGCAAGAAGTCAAATCAACCCCCAGGGGTGATGGCCACGTCGCAGTCCCTTCTCCTCCATTCTCCCATCAGGATTTTGTGCACGCATGCACACACGCCAGGCATGAGTTTAAGCCACTAGATCTGAACTTGAACCACGGTCAACTACATGGGAGTCCAGCGACATAGCCATTACGCCAACTGCTGGTTGTAAGGTTGTAAGGTTATTGTTGAAAACAGTACATGGTAGCAGTATCCTTGACTGGATTATCACACCCTGCATACATTCATTGCAAAAGCATCTTGCATGCCTTAAAGATACATAAGAATGAAACGTAAATAAGAAACCATAAAATTAACAAAGGAGAAAGCCTACGGAATGTGAATAGTGTTGTACTGTAGACTTACTGCTGAAGATCACTCAGTGTTTCCAATGTCAACACAGTATCATTGCACTGTAATCCAAGAACATGACTGAGGCACAATAAACTAAAAAAGTGAATTTATTTCAGCTAAAAGAAGGATGCTCACCCAAACACATAGCATCCTTGTTGTCCAGACTGGTGTGTGCTGAACTCTTAAAGAGTTTAGGGTGGGGGCCAACAGGTGGCATGGTAATTAAGGACACTGGACTCCCTCAGAGCTGACTGGTTCAAGTCTCAGACTTGGTGGCTTACTTTCTTGCTCTCTCTTTCCTCTCTTATTCTGTCTCTCACTGGTAAAATTTAAATAAATAAATAAATAAATAAAGTTAAATAAAATAATTATTTTAAAAAAAGAGAGTTTAGGGTGATTTCAAAGGCAAATATGGAAGAGGATTAATTAGAAGCCTTCCATTGACCAGAAGCTATAGCAAGGACTCTTGGACAGCAGTGATTGGTTATTTTTATTTTTGAGAGAGTTATTTTTGCTCTAGAGAGTGTGTGCTCACCAGAGAGACAGAGAGAGACAGAGAGACAGAAAGGGAGAAGTCACCCCCCTCCCAGAGAGGATGACCATGCTGCAATCCGTTCTCTTCTATTTTTCTCTTGAGATTTTGTGCATGAACACACACGCACCTAGAGTGAGTTTTAAGCCACTGGGTCCAGGACTTGAACCGTGGTCTACTACGTGGGAGTCCAGTGATGTACCTATCATGCCATCTGCTGGTCCTGTGATTGGCTAAATCTTATGACAGGGAGAGGAGGAAGATCTAATAGCCATTTTGGGTTCAGCATTGGAGTTAATCGTGTAAGATAGTTTAAAGGGAGAAAAACGGGTTTTACACTCAGTCAATGGTAAGTAAGTAATTCTATAAAGAAGGACGAGCTTGGAGGTGAATCATAGTCCTTGACAGATTTTTGTCTGTCGGTGCTGACATTTTTCTGTCTTCTTACTGAGACGTGAACTTAGTGAAACCTCAGGGATAGAGCTGAAGATTATTCTCAGTTTTGGTGTTTTCAGTCTACAGGCTGATAGTAGAATACCAAATCAGAGTCCATTTCTATTTTTTAGGAGAGAAAGAGGATCTACATAGTTTCAGAAATCACCCTCTGGAGGTATAAACATGCCAATATTCTGGGACTTTAGGCACGCACTCACACATACCCGGTGTGATTTCCAAGCTGCCACAACCAGGACTCGAACTGCAGTTGACTATGTGGGAAACCAATTTCCCAACCTCATACCACCTGCTGGCCTCAAGTAACAATTCATTTTGATGCAAAATATTTTGAAAACCATGCAGAGCATTTTTGATAGTATACATCTTTCATGAACTTTTAAAAGATTCCTCATAGAGGAGAAGACATGAGCTCCTTTTCAAGCATACAGGATTTAGAGATCTAGTTTTGAGAGAGGGCAGTAGATTCTAGGAGGTGGTTTCCAGCCACAATTTTGAGGAGATTGAAAATAAAAGAAAGTTACATCCCAGACCCAGATCATTTTTTTTTTTTTTACAGATTTTTGCTATAGGGCTCATGTGCTCACCAGAGAGAGACAGAGAAACCAAAAGCAAGAAATCAACCTCACGCCACCCAAACTGAGGGGATGGCCACACGGCAATCCCTTCTCCTGCATTCTCCTCTTGGGATATTGGGCATGCATGCACACATGCCTAACGTGAATTTCAGATCACCAAGTTAGGACTCAAACCATGATCGATCATGGGAGAGTCCAGCACCTTAATCACTACACCACCTGCTGGTCCCTGACCCAGGTAATCTTCAATGCTACAAAGACCCATCTTTGCCATGCTTGACACAGAGACAAAAATTTGAGGGAATTTGGGGGGTCCTGAATAATCTAGAATCAAGTTGTGGTCATCATGACATGAAAATTATCTGGAAGTATAAAAATACCCAAGGACAACTCCTAAAAGGGTTGTATTTTCAACCTAAGACTGGGCATCTAGAGAAGGGGCATTTTCTTTCTTCAATTATCACGATTACATCTTTCAAAAAAATATCATGAGTATCATCTATCATTGCAATAGAAGCATATTTAAGGAAAGAAGTGTTTGGGACCAGGAGATGGTGTAATGGTTATGTCACTGAACTCCCACATGGCCCACCACAGTTTCAGTACCAGACCCAGCAGCTTGAAACTCATACGAGATGCATGCGCATGTGTGCCCAAAATCCCAAGGGGAGAATGGAGAAGAAGGGATTGGGGCATGGACATCCCCCCAGGGGGTGATTTCTGACTTTCTGCTCTCTGTCTCTAAAAAAACTAAACTAAACTAAAATAAAATAATAAAAGAAGTGCTTTGGGTCAGCAGGTGGTGTGGAGTTAAGGCAGTTGAATCCCATATGGCCAACTGTGCAGTTAGAGTCCTGGACCTGAAGGCTTGAAAAACACACCAGGTGTGTGTGTGTGTGGGTGGGTGTGCACGTGTGTGTGCCCCAAATCCCAAAAACAGTTTGGAGGAGAAGGGATTGTAATGTGGCTGTCCCACATGGAGGGTACTTTCTCACTTTCTCTCTCTCTCTCTCTCTCTCTCTCTCACTGTCTCTGGTGAGTGCACATGCCCTCAGGCAAATTAAAGAAGAAGAAGAAGAAGAAGAAGAAGAAGAAGAAAGAAGAAGAAAGAAGAAGAAGAAGAAGAAGAAGAAGAAGAAGAAGAAGAAGAAGAAGAAGAAGAAGAAGAAGGAGAAGAAGAAGGAGAAGAAGGGGAAGAAGGAGAAGAAGGGGAAGGAAGAAGGAGGAGGAGGAGGAAGAGGAGGAGGAAAGAAGAAGAGGAAGAAGAAGAAAGAAAAGAAGAAGAAGAAGAAGGAGAAGGAGAAGGAGAAGGAGAAGGAGAAGGAGAAGGAGAAGGAGAAGGAGAAGGAGAAGGAGAAGGAGAAGGAGAAGGAGAAGGAGAAGGAAGAAGAAGAAGAAGAAGAAGAAGAAGAAGAAGAAGAAGAAGAAGAAGAAGAAGAAGAAGAAGGGGAAGAAGGAGAAGGAGAAGAAGGGGAAGGAAGAAGGAGGAGGAGGAGGAAGAGGAGGAGGAAAGAAGAAGAGGAAGAAGAAGAAAGAAAAGAAGAAGAAGAAGAAGAAGAAGAAGAAGAAGAAGAGGAAGAAGAAGAAGAAGAAGGAGAAGAAGAAATGCTTTACAATAGCATGATCTGTATCATTGGGCAGCTCCCAGCTGCTGATTTACATAAAGCCTGCAATAAAATTGCTGGAAACCCAATGGATTGTTTAAAGGATTTAAGGTAGTAGTCCAAGCATAGCTATCTCACGCAGCCTGAACCTTTCAAAAATAACAACACCAATTTCAACCATGGCAGCAGTGCTCAAAGCCGTGTATTCTGAGCATGATAAATGGTAGTCAAGAGTGGCTGGCTGTGTGAACAGATCTTAAGGAAAGAACACAGTTAACCAGGTGCTGGTCCCCACCAAGGTGCAAAGGTTAAATTCCCTACACACTTTATTACATATCCTTTGAGAGAGCGCTGACTCTACATTCATCTAACTTGTCACAATGGCATCTGCTAGGGTGTAAATGTATCTTCTCCAAAAGCATGTATTGGAAACCTCATCCTCACTACAACAGTGTGCAAGGGGAGGGCAATGAGTCCCGGGGCTTTGGAAATATAGCCATGCTAAAGCTGATTGCAAAAAAACTTGAGACTGTGGGCTTCCCTCTAGCTGTCTTTCTCACATGCACATAATTTTTGCCCTTGTGCTTTCCGATATGAGATGGCCCAGCACAAGATGCTTTTCATATGTAAGCCCTTACACCATGGACTACCTAACCTCCAAGACCCTCTCCACCTGTAAGCCCCTACACCGTGGACCACTCAGTCTCCAGATCCTTTCCACATGTAAGCCCCTACACCATGGACTACCCAGCCTCCAGCCATGGAATACCTGCCTCCAGACCCTCTCCACATGTAAGCCCCTACACCATGGACTACCAAGTCTCCAGAACTTCTCCACGTATAAGCCCCTATGTTGTGGACTACCCAATCTCCAGAACTTCTCCGCATGTAAACCCTATGCTGTGGACTAACTAGCCTCCAGAACTGGAAGAAATAACTTTTTCTTCTTCATAAATTACTCAGTCCCAGATATTCTCTTACAGCAACATACAATGGGCTAAAAGAGCATCTATGATGTGGGACAGAAGCATGGATTAAGGTGCTCCTGGCTACTCATCGAAGTGGCTTTTAAGGATGTAGCAAACTGTTTAGGAGGGCCCAGGGACGGTAGAATCATTTCTCACAGGCGGTTTATACCACATTGCAGGTCTTTATGCATGTAGAGGCATGTAATTCTCATGACAGCAGACATGAACTCTTTATTTATGTATTTATTTTTATTTGCTTATTTTATTTTTGGAGAGCTTTTTGCTATAGGGCACTTGAGTTCACCAGAAAGACAAAGAGAGGCAGACAGAAAGCGAGAAATCACCACCAGTGTGTGTGGGGGGAGGATGGCCACTCCACAATCCCTTTTCCTCCATTCTCCTCTTGGGATCTTGGGCATGCATGCACACACACCCAGCATGAGTCTAAGCCACCGGATCTGGAACTCAAACCGCGATCGAGTACATAGGAGTCCAGAGACATAGCCATTTTGACAACTGCTGGTCTCTTATTTTTAAGAGAGATTTTTGCTATAGGGTGGGTGCTCACAAGAGAGACAGAGACAGAGAGACAGAAGGTGAGAAATCACCCCCCAGAGGAGATGACCACACCACAATCCCTTCTCTTCCATTCTTCTCTTAGAATTCTGATTCTGGCACACACATACACACACACATACACACACACATGCCTGGCGTGAGTTTCAAGCCACTGGATCTGGGACTTGAACGGCAGTCAAGTCCAGTGATGTAAGTATTACACCATCTGCTGGTCTTGACATGAACTCGTTTTAGTATTGTCTTTGTTATGCTTTTTGCATGACTTAAAAATCCTTATCAAATTTTCCCAACTCTTTTATTGTACATGTTCAAGGTGTAAAAATAAAGGTTTTTTTTTTTTTAAATTTTTAAGTAATTATTTATTTAATTGTATTTCTTCTTCTTTTTTTTTTTTCTAAAGAATCATTCACTTAATTTATTATCATTATCATTACTTTTAGTTTGATCAAAGAGAGACAAAGAGGGAACCAGCAGTTAGCGTAATGGCTATGTCGCTGGACTCCCACGTAGTCGACCGCGGCTCGCGTCTCGGACCCGGTGGCTTACAACTCACGCCGGGCGCGTGTGCGTGCGTGCCCAAGATCCCGAGAGGAGAATGGAGGAGAAGGGATTGCAGCGTGACCATCCCCCCTGGGGGGTGATTTCTCGCTTTCTGTCTCTATGTCTCTCTCTGTCTGTCTGGCGAGTGCACACGCCCTATAGCAAAAAACCTCTCCAAAAAAGAAAAAAAAAGAGAGACAAAGAGAGAGAGGGAAAGTGAAGAAGCAAGGTGCCAGGTCTGGGACTCCAAGACAGTCAGCCAAAGGAGTCCAGTGTCTTAACCATCATGCCACCTGCCAGCCCTAATTTTATTCCTTCTTCTATTTGACCAGAGAGAGCAAGAGAGATAGAGAGAGACAGAGAGAGAGAGAGAGAGAGAGAGAGAGAGAGAGAGAGAGAGAGAGAAAGACAAAGTGAGAAAGCAAGCCACCAAGTCCAGGACTTGAACTGCAGTCAGCTATATGGGAATCGGAGTCCTAACTACCATGCCACCTGCTGGCCCCCAGTTTTTTTTCTTTTAGGCAGAGATGGAGAAAATCAAAAGTAGACATTCCTGCTAGAGTCTTACTACGTCATAATTTCCCCCCAGTCATTCAATCAACCAGGACGACAGGCATCTGCAAGCACACCAGGCATGTTCACGTTGGTGTGGAACTCCAACCTGGACCTCCCGTATGACTTCCAGCATCCCATGTGAACGCACTGTCTGTGCCACTGCAACTGGCCCCTCCATGATGTGTGGATACACACGCAGTGACATAATGACTCCAGTCAACCAAATTAACATATCCATCACCTCCGATGGTTACTTTTTAATTTTTATAGTAAGAGCACCCAAAACCTACTCTCTCAGTAAATACGCGAGTCTCATAAACTGCAGGATTGCACCTGCATGGTAGGTAGAATAATATCCCTTCTTCCCAAATCTATCCATATCCAATTCACCGGAATCTATGAACATGTTAACAGGCATGGAGTTATAAGATGTGAATTAATTAAGATTTTTAAATTTATTTTTCCTATGAGGGAGACAGAGAGATAAATAGACAGAGATGCAGAGAGACAGGCATCCCCCATAAAGGTCTCCACTCTCCAATTCGCTATCTAGTTACAGCTGGCCCAAGATCCTGGGCACCAGTGTGTGCTTGGCAGGCTCTGGGGGGTCCTGGAATGCAAACCCAGGACCTCTCCCGTGTAGGTCCAGTTGCATTAACTCTGCACCAGCCCCTGAGCGCTAAACGGAGACCTTGAAATGGGAAAATTATCCTGAATTGCTCAAGTGAACCCAAGTCACCACAAGGATTCTGCAGTGAAGAAAACGGAGGCAGGATAGTTGGACTCCAACATAAGGCTGTCTGCAAAAATCTTGATGAGGCATTGCTAGCTGTAACAATGGAAGGAGAGGGGCTGCTGGTGGCATGGTGGTTAAGGTGCTGGACTCCCATATGGCCGACTGCGGTTTGAGTCTTGGACCCTCTGTGTGTGTTTGTGTCTCTCTCACTATCTCTGGTGAGCACATGTGTCCTATAGCAAATTAAAAAAAATATTAAATAACACTAAATAAATAATCATTTAAAAAATACTGGAAGGGGGAAATGAGCGGAGAATGTGGCATCCAAGAATATAGAAAGTGCAAGGAGATGGATTATCCTCTAAATTCCTCCAGTAAGAACGAAGACCTGGGGAGTTTTATGTCAGAGCACTGAACACCAGAAAAGGAAGAGAATACATCTCTATTGCTTTATCCACGACAGGTGTGCTTATTTGTTATAGCAGACGAAGGAAGCTAATACAGATGGGCAGATATTCACCCCACGCCAGTTGGGGGGTCAGAACACAGTGTCTCGGGGTAGACCAAACCAATGGAATTTTGTCACAAAGTGTGTAGTCAGTGGGATTAAGCCACATCCCAGGGACTGTGCCGCTGGGTGGGCAGGAAATTCCCAGTCTTTCTGTATGACACACGGAACCATCTGGGAAAACTCCAGATTGAGAACCAATCCTCAGCTCAGCTACAATCCTGGAAGCACAGAAAAACCAAATAAAGTGTTGAAAGGATGGGACTAGGATTAGGTGGTGTAATGGTTATGTCGCTGGTCTTCCACACAGTGAACTGTAGTTCGAGTCCCAGACCCAGCAACTTAAAACTTTAAAAAACTGTTGGGAACCAGCAGTTAGCGTAATGGCTATGTTGCTGGACTCCCACGTAATCGACCGTGGTTCACGTCCCAGACCCGGTGGCTTAAAACTCACGCCGGGCACATGTGCGTGTGTGCCCAAGATCCCGAGAGGAGAATGGAGGAGAAGGGATTGCAGCATGGCCATCCCCCTGGGGGGTGATTTCTCGCTTTCTGTCTGTCTCCCTCTGTCTTTCTGGTGAGGGCATGTGCCCTATAGCTAAAACCTCTCCAAAAAAGAAAAAAACCTTGTGTGCATTGGCTTTCTATTTTGCATCAGCCCAGTCTACCATCCATAGATCTCTCAATGTGAGGCATTTTCACAAAGGAAAACGATCTCAGAAAGACCCGCAGGACAAAGCTGGCCACATAATCTTGATAAGAGCAGGTAATTTATTGAAACAGCAAGAATAGTAATAAAACTGGGTAATAGCACTGAAAATCCAATAACTTATGGTCTTAGAAGCAAACATAAAAATGAAACAAATTAGGTTAATCCAAAGCGTTTGCATGTATATTAGAGGCTTGCAAAAAGTTCATGAAAAAAATGCAATTTTTTAAAAAAGCTATGCATCGATTTAAAAAAATGTTTGTACCAATGTAAACTGATGTTTTAATTCCATTTTGAAATGTCTTTGTGTATCTAGTCAGTGATTTTTTTTTCTTTTTTTAAAGGGATTTTTGTGATAGGGCACTTGCACGCGTCAGAGAGACAGAAAGTGAGAAATCACCACCCCCCAAGAGGGATAGCCATGCCACAATCCTTTCTCCTCCATTCTCCTCTTAGCATTTTGAGCTTGCACACACACGCCACTTGGTCTGGGACTCAAACTTCAGTTGATTATATGGAAGTCCAGGGACATGATCATTATGCCATTTGCTGGTCCCTTACTTCTTCATTTTTTTTAAGAGTGTTTTGTATTTTTTAGCTGTGTTATCATGAATTATTTCCCTTTTTATTTAATTTTATTTGTTATTATTATTATTATTAATTTGACCAGAGAGAGAGAGAAAGAGAAGGTGAGAAAGCAAGCCACCATGTCCAGGACTCGAACCACAGTTCGCCATGTGGGAGTCCACCACCTTTAACTGCCACACCACCTGCCAGCCCCGTCATGAATTATTTCTGACTGTGTTGATGTAGTCCTTACCCACAAAGTTTGTTCTGTTTTGTTTTTAAAGAGATTTTTGCAGTAGAGCACGTGTGCTCACTGGAAAGAGGGAGATGTGCAGAGAGACAGAAAGTGAGAAATCACCAATCACCCCCGGGGGGATGACCATGCCACAATCCCTTCTTCAATCCTCCTCTTGGGATTTTGGGAATGCACAGACATGCACCTGGAGTGAGTTCTAAGCCGCCACATCCAAGACTCAAATCCTGGCCAACTACATGGGAAGCCAGTGATGTAACCATGACGCCGTCTGCTAGCCTTACTTATTTACTTATTTTTTTATGTTTTTGTCATAGTATGTGTGGGCTCCCCAGAGAGAGACACAGAGATAGTGAGAGAGAAGGACAACTTAAAAGATAGTTTCCCATGCACCCTATTTTTTTAGCTTTCCTCTTAAAGCCTTGAATAACTACATTTTAGCCTTTATTTTGGGCTCCATATTCGGAACCTCACATTTTAGTTTTCCGTTCCTTTATCTCACCCTACCTGGGTAGACCTGGTAGGTCTCCAGATCTTTTCACCTTCTTGTCTCTCACTTAGGTTCCACATCGGCTCCCATTTCCTTAAATACAGCCAGCATGATTATTTTGCATTTCACCACGTGTGATTTCCACATTTGGAGTCGCCAGAGTTTGACTCTTCATTTTCTGACTCTCGCCAACTTTTGATCATGTCTGCTTGGTGCTGTATGAACCGGCCGTGAACTCATATGGGGCACCACGTTATCTTTCTAAATCCCTTGAGACCTGTGGTAACAGTGGGCTGTTGGCATCATTTTTATTTTTAAGGAATTATTCGTTCAATTTTATTATTATTATTTTAAAA
Source organism: Tupaia tana (assembly GCA_026018925.1). Classification (NCBI taxonomy): domain Eukaryota; kingdom Metazoa; phylum Chordata; class Mammalia; order Scandentia; family Tupaiidae; genus Tupaia; species Tupaia tana. Next base: position 11,253,416 of record JAKSZU010000031.1, on the reverse strand, counting down.
ATTTTCCTATAAGGCACATGTACTCACCAGAGAGAGAAGAAAGAAAGAGAGAGAGGAAAAGTGAGAAAGCAGGTCTGGGACTTGAACCATGGTTGGTCATGTGGGAGTCCAGTGCCTTAACTACCATGCCACCTGCTGGCATCATCTTTGCATCCCAGGAACCCAAGGGCATACTCTTATTCCAGCTGCAGGCTTCCCCCTATTTGACGCTAACTCCCAAGAGAAGGCTAGGAGGAGGCGAGACCCTTTAGAGGTGATTTGATGGTGAGATGGAGCCCCATGGATAGGGTTAGTGTCATCATAAAAGGGTCCCCAGGAAGCACCATGGCCCCCTTTTACCAGGTGAAGACCCATAGAGAAGGCCCCGTTTATGAGCCAGGAAGTGGGTCCCTACCAGATGTGAAACCTACCACTTCTCGAGTTTGAACTTCCAGCTTCCGGAATGGTGAGTAATACACGTGTGCTCTTTATCAGCCACACTGCATACAACAGAATGAGGCAAATACCTTCTTGTACCCCGTAGTATAATCTTCTCTTTCATTTCTCTGAATAGCACCTGCTATTCATTTATTTCTTTTTTTTAAGTTTAGATTTTTGTTTTGTTTTGTTTTGTTTTTGCTATAGGGTGTGTGCGTGTTCTCCCTAGAGAGACAGAGAGAGAAAGAGGGAAGAAAAATGAGAAATCATACCCCAGGGGGATGACCATACCACAATCTCTTCTCCTCCATCCCCTCTTGGGATTTTGGACATGCATACACATGTGCCCAGCGTGAGTTTCAAGCTGCTGGGTCTGGTACTCAAACCACCATGGGTCATGTGGGAGTCCAGCATCTTAACCACCATGCCACCTGGTAGCCAACCACCTTCCCCTTTTCTTTTAAGAGGTTTTTCCCTCAGAGGATGTGCACTTGCTGGAAAGAGACAGAGATGGTGATAGGGAAAGTGAGAGATCACACACCACCATTCCTTCTCCTCCATCTGCCTCTCTTGATTTGGGACACACACCCACATGTGTGGCGTGATTTTTCTTTTTTTTTTGAGAGGTTTTCACTATAGGGCGCGTGTACTCACCAGACAGACAGAGAGAGACAGAGAGACAGACAGCGAGAAATCACCCCCCAGGGGGGATGGTCACGCCGCAATCCCTTCTCCTCCATTCTCCTCTCGGGATCTTGGGCACGCACGCACACGCGCCCGGCGTGAGTTTAAGCCACCGGGTCCGGGACACGAACCGCGGTCGACTACGTGGGAGTCCAGCAACATAACCATTATGCTAACTGCTGGTTCCCCTCTGTGTGGCGATTTTTCAAGCCACCGGGCCTGAGACTCAAACCAGCTGTTGGTCATGCGGTATCCAGAGCCTTCACCTCCATGCTACCTGCTAGCTCCCCCCTTGGATGTTTTTATATTACAGATCTGCTGATTTTGCATCACCTGTTGCAAAAAATGAAGCTACCCCAAGATAGACAAGGCCAGGAAGCTCTGTCACTGTGTCACACAGCCCTCGTTGGGACCCACAGCCTCCACCAGGGCCTCTGCACGTGGTGGCGAGCGTCAGAGTGGGAGGTCGGCCCTCCGGTTCCCCGCTTCTGTCTGCGGCTTATGTACGCTCACAGGGACCGAGTCATGTCCGGAGTTCCTGTTCAGTTCATAGCAAGAAAGGGTGCGCATTTCGAGTCTCTGACGAACAGAGAGTTCTTTCTACAAAGAGCTTGCATTGATATTCCAATCACACGGCCCCGTTGCTATCGACTGCAGGGGGAAGCGAATAAAGACGGATATGTTGGCAGGAAAGAAAAGAATGCGTTTGCAGAAAAGGGAGGCTCTGCAGGGTCCATTCTTCTCCATCACGCAGCCAATTACTGCGAGCAGGTGGCTCTTGTCCAGGTCTTGTCCTGTCTGCTGTGCTGGGAGGATTGGGGACTGGGAGCCAAAGTGCCATCACACAAGTGGTTGGTGTCTTTTGAGCCTCTTAAACAAACATTAAAAAAAAAAAAAAAAGGAAAAAATAAGAAAGGAAGAAAAGAAAAAGAGCACATCACATCAATAATTTAATACCTTTTGGGGATCAGCAGTTGAAGTAATGGCTATGTCGCTGGACTCCCATGTAGTTGACCATGGTTCAAGCCCTGGATCCGGTGGCTTAAACTCACGCCAGGTGCATGTACGTGTGTGCCCAAGATCCCGAGAGGAGAATGGAGGAGAAGGGATTGCGGCGTGGCTATCCCCCTTGGGGGTTGATTTCTTGCTCTTTGCCTTTCTGGTGAGTGCCCTATAGCAAAAACCTCTCCAATGATAATAATAATAATAATAATAATAATAATAATAATAATAATTTGATGTCTTTTTATTTATTTATTTTTTTAGAGAGATTTTTTGCTATAGGGCATATGCACTCATTGGAGAAACAAAGACAGAAAGCGAGACATCGTCCCATCCACCCAGGGGGAAGGCCATGTTGCAATTCCTTCTCCTCCATTTTCCTCTTGGGATTTTAAGCATGCATGCACATGCACCTGGGTGAGTCTTAGGCCATTGGGACTGGGATTCGAACCACATTCGACTGCAAGGGAATCCAGTGATGTAACAATTATGTCATCTGTGCTCTCAGTACCATTTTAGATGAATCCACTAGGCTGGGTTTTAAAAGTGAGGAAGTGAAATAGATTTGTTTTAAGTTGTTGAATAAAATTCTCACAGGATGAGTCAATTCACATTTGGGGTAAACTTCTGTGGCATACTTTTAAAAAATTAAAAATAAACTTGTTTGCTTTTTAGATTTAATCCCTGTGTATCATTGCAGCATACCAAATGAATTTTGCCATCATGAATACATTGCATGTCGGTCCAGCCAAAGACACGACCATATACATTATAATCAACAGATTTCTTTCCATTTCCAGTCGCTTAAATGTTTTGCTTCTTCCTTTCCCTCGTGAATGTTAATGGATTAACTTTTCTAATGAAGAAATGATGCACTTTTTACAGGTCAATATGCCATCTTGCAAGAATGACTCATGCAGCGATATAGAAGTAAAAAGCAATGGAAATGAAATCTCGCAGGAAGCAGTATGTTTGTCTGCCATCGTGTGGGATGATAAAGGATGCATACACACGCACCTGCCCCTGGGTGTCTGTGGTTGGTTCCACACCCGCCCAGGGACGCCGGTCTCCACTGAGGCTCACACCCCGTATATTAAATGGTGCAGTATTTGCTTATAACCTGCACACATTCTCCTGAATATCTTAAATCCTTTCTAGATTTCTAGCTATTATCCAACAGCCTCATCATTTACTAAACCAGTGTCAATGATATGTAAGTCGTTAGCATAGCACTTTCTGTTTTTAAAAAATAATTATTTATTTAATTTTATTCTGTATTATTATTTAATTTGATCAGAGAGAGACAGAAAGACACAGAGAGAGAGAGACAGAGACAGAGAGACAGAGTAAGAAAGCAAGCTGCAGGACCAGCAGATGGCGTAATGGCTATGTTGTTGGACTCCCATGTAGTCGACTGTGGTTCGAGTCCCGGACCCGGTGGCTTAAACTCACTCTGGGCGCGTGTGTGTGCGTGCCCAAGATCCTGAGAGAAGAATGGAGGAGAAGGGATTGTGGAGAAGTCATCCCCCCAGAGGGTGATGTCTCGCTTTCTGTCTCTTTGTCTTTCTGGTGAGCACACGTGCCCTATAGCAAAAACCTCTCCCAAATAAAAAAAGAAAGAAAGCTGCCAGGTCTAGGACTTGAACCGTGGTTGGACATGAGGGAGTCCATCATATTAAACACCATGCCACCTGCCGACCCCGGTACTTTCTATTTTTAATGCTGTTTTCTCATTGTTTCTAAAGTAGTTTTGATCTGTAGTTGGTTCAATCTGTTCATGTGGAAATTGCAGGTATGGAGGATCCACTGCATGTAAAATTTACACATGCACACACACAGGTCAAGTGTGAAAGAGAAGGAACAGGAAGAGAAAAGAAAGTTGTTTCAGAGTCTTTAGAGGGAAAAAGTAAACACATTAGATATATTGCTCATTGCTGTTTCTCCTTTTTTTTTTTTTTTTCATAGAAGCTTGCAAAGAAATTCCCCAAGGGGCAATTGCGTCATCTGGTAGGAAATTAGTACATGCCAGAACAAGTGGCCAAATAATTACACACAGTATTTACATCTGGTGGGTTTTCACTGTAATAAAGTTTGACATCAGAAGTCTGTAATATTTGCTTCCTTAATAAATCCAGGGACGTGCCATTTTGTACACTTAGAACTAAGCGCTTCAACATTCTAGGACTAATAACCAACCTAAGTTCTCTAAGGGAAGCAGTAGGGGCTGGCAGGGGATGTGGCGATTAAGGCATTGGATTCCCACATGGCTGACTGGGGTTCAAGTCCCAGACCCAGTGGCTTGAAAAAAAATCACAATAATAAAAAAGATAAATAAATGTGAAAGAAAGAAAGTGAAGCAACAAAGCACACTTTCTATACATTCTTTTTTAAAATTTATTTAATTTATCATCGTTATTATTTTTTAGCTTTTTTGCTATAGGGCTCATGTACTCACCAGAGAAATACAGGGAAAGAGAAAGAGAGAGAGAGAGGGAAAGTGAGAAAGTGAACTGCCAGGTCTGGGACTTGAACAATGGTCAGCCTTGTGGGAGTCCAGCTTCTTAACTACCATGCCACCTGCCAGTCCCAATTGCTATATATTCTAAAATTGAACAAGAGTCAATAGTGGATGTTTATCTGTATGTGGCATCTATATAAAACCATCATTTGGAATTTTGTTATTTTTAAAAAAGAATTTTCCAGAGACTACATGTGCTCTCTGAAGAGAAAAATAGAAAAGGGAAGTGAGAAATCACCCCTCAGGGAGGACGGCCATGCCACAATCCCTTCTCCTCCATTCTCCTCTCGGGACCTTGGACACGGAAATTCTCTCTCTCTCTCTCCCTCTAAAACACAATTTTCCATTGGCTGTCATCACCCTCAGCCCTCCCAAAGCACAGAATAAAATGTCTCCCGAAGGCACTTTCTGAGGACGCCTCAATTTTAAAATTCATTAGAGCACTGTTTAATCATGTCACTTCTGAAAGTGTCCAGAGAGGGTTGCATTGTTAGCATTTTATGTCTCCATAAACTAGTTTATCATGTTTTTTTTTTTATTATTTATTTTATTTATTATTGCTCACCAGAGAGAAAGAGAACAAGAGGAAGCAAGCCTCCTGGTCCAGGATTCGAACCACAGTTGGCCGTGTGGGAGTCTAAGCATGTTAACCACCATACCGCCTGCCAGCCCCTATGTCATATGTTAGAAGCCATCATGCTAGCGTCCAGTGGTTGCCTCCACCTCTGTTCTTTCCCTTAGTGTTTTTTTTTTTTATTTTTTAGCAAGATTTTTGAGGTAGGGCAAGTGTGCTCACCAGAGACACAGAGACACCAAAAGGGAGAAATCACCCCCTAGGGGGGATGGCCACACCACAATTCCTTCTCCTCCATTCTCTTCTTGGGATCTTGGGCATGCACACCCAGTGAGAGTTTCAAGCCACCAGGACCAGGATTTGAACCGCCATCAGCCATGCGGGAGTCCAGTGTCATAACCACTACACCACTGCTGGCCCCCTCTTAGCATTTTCTATGTCTCTCCTTCTCACCTCTTTCTTTTGCACCAGTGGTTGGCTGGATTTCACCTCCCGCTGTTGTGTCTTCAACCTCGGAGGAACGTTTTCTCTGTGACAAACTCTCTCCCTCCGGTGGCTTCGACAGAAATGTCTCAGGAAGGCAGCCCGACTGGGATAGTTCAGGAAACCATCCCCTTCTAATTTGAATCCTGGATCAGCAGGTGGTGTGACGGATGAGGGGCTGGGTCTCACATGGCTGTCTCTGCAGTTCAAGTCCCAGACCCAGGAGCCTGAAAAACACACCAGGGTGTGTTTGTGTGTGTGTGTGTGTGTGTGTGTGTGTGTGTGCATCGTGCATCTAAAATCAGAGAGTAGAATGGAGGAGATGGGATTGTGGTGTGGCCATCCCCACTGGTGAGTGATTTCTCATTTCTCTCTCTCTCTTGTCTCTCTCTGGTGAGTTCACATACCCTATGCCAAAAAAAAAAAAAAAAAAAAAAAGATAAGAAAAAAGATAAATGGAAAAAGAAATGGTATCCCAGTACCCACCTATTGAATGGAGATTCATTGAACCCTGGATGAAACAGAGCTAATTCAAAGTCAATCTACATGTCTGTGCTAAATGGTTTGACTCCTGGACCTGGAAGCTTAAAAATCATGCCAGACACATATGCGTGCGTGCATGCGTGCCCAAAATCCCAGGAGGAGAATGGAGGAGAAGGGATTGCAGCATGGCCAACCCCCGCGGGGAGGGAGGTGGTTGATTTCTCACTTTCCCTCTCTCTGTCTCTCTGTCTCTTTCCTCTCTGGTGAGTGCACATGTGCTATGGCAAAAATAGTAAACAAACAAAAGTGGATCCCACCCCCTGTGGCCAGCTACCCAGTTCAAGTCCCGGACTCCACAGCCTGAAAAGCACCGCAGGCATGTGTGCATGCCCAAAACCCCAAAAGGAGAGAGATGTGGAAGAGAAGGGATTGTGGCATACCCATCCCTACAGCAAACAAATAAAGCGTTGTGTGGTCAAAGCAGTGGTTTTCACTCGGGGTAATTTTGATCCTGTGCTCAAACCATCTAGCAAGATCAGGGGGCATTTTTCGTTGTCTTTTTGGTTGAAAAGTGGCTGTGTGATGTACTGACATCTATTAAGTGACATGGTGGTTGGGACGTGAACACTTCCACATGGCTGACCACGGTTCAAGTCCCAGACCTGGTGGTTTGCTTTCTCACCTTCTCTCTCTCTCTCTGCCTCTCTCTGGTCAAATTAAAATAAATGAATGAATAAGTAAAATTAAAATTAATCATTCTTTTTTTAAAAAGGGATTCCCATTGTCAATAGGGCCAAAGCTGAGAAGACCTAGATTAATGACATGTTTTTGGTAATAAAATCTATTCTGTGTGGGCTTAAGCCCACAGCCTAGTTTTAAAGGTATCATTTAGACATCAGACTTCACCCACACTCGGTGAGCGGTGAGCGGCTCATTTCTCCCTGTTGCTACAGTTGTTACCCGCTTTGCAAAGCCACAATTAGGATATTGAGTTCCGAGGAAGACAGGCGTCATGTGTCCACCTGGGAGCTGATATTTTGTTATTGCTGTAGTGAATATTTGAAACAAAATGTCAAGGGCACCTGGCACTGAGTTTCTAGGAATAAGGTAATATATAGTTTCCAGTAATAAATGTACAAAATGTGTTATACCTATAATAGAAATATTAAAATCTTGGCATTGTGCATTTATGATTGTTTTTTCACTTTTTTTTAAAGTTTGTTACAGAGCACGTGTGCTTGCTATGAGAAGAAGAGACAGAGACAGAGAGACAGAAAGAGGGAAAGTGAGAAATTGCCCCCAGGGGGATGGCCATGCTGCAATCCCTTCTCCTTCATGCTCCTCTTGGGATTTGGGGCACTCGTGCACACGTGCCTGGTGTGATTTTTCAAGCCACTGAGTCTGGAACTCCCATGTGGGACCCAGCCACCTTACCCACCATGCCACCTGCTGGTCTCCTGTTTATTCGTCTTCATCTCCTGTTCTGACTGGGAAGGTGGAACAGCGAGAAAGCATTCCTACACGACATATGGCTGTGAACATAGAAGTCACTCATGACTGAGCAAAGATCTGTACCAGCATTTGCGTTAAAAAGAAAGGGAAGAAGGGGCCACCAGGTAGCATGGTGGTTAAGGCGCTGGACTCTCACATGGCCAACCGTGGTTCGAATCTCAGACCTTGCTGTTTGGTTTCTCCTTCTCTGTCTCTGTCTCTGTCTCTCTCTGTTGAGCTCGCATGCCCTATAGGAAATTAAATAATAGTAATGATAACTCTAAATTTTAAAATAATATAATTAAAAAAAAAAAGAAATGGAAGGAGTCAGCTGGTGGCATGGTGTTTGAAGTACTGGATTCACATATGGCTGACTATGGTTTGAGTCCCAGCCCTGGTGGCTTGCTTTCTCATTCCCTTCCTCCTCCTCTCTCTGTCTCTTTCACATGAGTGCATTATTTTTAGTTTTCCCTATAGCAAACTAAAATAATAATAATAATAAATAAATAAATGAAATGAAATAAATAATTTTTTTTTATAAAAAAGGGGGGCAGCCAGTGGTGTGGCGGTTAAGACATATTAGACGGTCTTTAATGGAATAGTACTGAATTTCTCTTTTGAGCTGTAGCATTTTGCTGTTGGGCTTAGTGATTTTTGGATAGTTAATCCACAAGGGACTATAATTCTAACCGGCTTATGGGCTGCTACAGAGTCTGTTTCAATAGGTGCTTTACAAAGTCTCATAATCACCTAATCCCTCACACATATTCTAACGTGTGTGTGCGCACGCACGTGTGTGTCTGAGTGTGTGTTTATAAGGTCACCGCAAATCTCTCTGCAGCCATGAACAGCCTCACGCAAAGCAGTGATTTTTTTTTGCAAATAGACTCTTTCAGAGATTGAGCAACAGAAAGAAACAGCATTTAATCCATGAGCTCATTTGGAAATAAGACAGCAATCCTACAGTATTTTTGCTTTCTGTTGAAACTGGCATAGTATTTAAAAAAAAGAATCATAAACTTGGATGATGTTGTCGTTAAATAGGACCCGCAGAGTTGAATTCATCCACGGAGCCAGCTGCTGGCATGGTGGCTAAGGTGATCAGATCTCACATGGCCGACTGTATGGTTTGAGTCCTGAACCGGGTACCTTGAAGAACACACTGAATTCGCGTGCATGTTTGCCCAAAGTCTGGGCAGGACAAGGGATGTGGCCGTGGCCACCCCCCGGGTGGGGATTTCTTACTTTCCGCCTCTTTGTTTCTCTGTCTCCATGGCGTGCAGGCGACCTGCCACAAAACTTTTTTTTTTAATTTTGAGAGAAAAAAAGAGAAAACTATGTCAATAAATTTGATTTTTTTTCAAAGATAGTCAATTGCAGGATATTTTTTATCTTTCCACTTCAAAGGTACTCACATGTATCAGTTCAGCTCATTAAAATAGTAAGATTATACTCCAAGTAGAACCATATATATTACCCAGTGGAGTAAAGATTTTGGCATGTGAATTTGCAACACCTGAAGCTGTAAGCATTTCTTTCTTTATTATTATTTTTTTTCTTTCCTTTTTTTTCTTTAGAGAGAGATCTTTTGCTATAGGGCATGTGTACTCTGGAGAGACAGAGAGACAGAAAGCAAGAAATCACCCCCAGGGGGCATGTCCACACCGCAATCCCTTCTCCTCCATTATCCTGTCGGGATCTTGGGCATGTACGTACATGTGCCCGGCATGAGTTTGAAGCTATTGGGTCTGGGACTAAAACTGTAGTCAGCCATGAGGGAATCCAGTGATGTAACCATTATGCCATCTGCTAGTGTAAGTATTTATTTCAATGCAGTATTTCTACACCTTAAAATATTTGGAAAATTGGGGTCGGCAGGTGGCGTGGTAGTTAAAGGCGCTGGACTCCCACATGGCCGACCCTGGTTCGAGTTCTGGACCTGGCGGTTTGCTTTCTCTCTCTTACTCACTCTGTCCCTCTCTGGTCTAATAAAAATAAATAAATAAAGTTAAATAAATTAATTCTTTAAATATATATATATGTGTGTGTGTGTGTATGTGTGTGTGTGTGTGTGTGTGTGTGTATATATATATATATATTGGAAAATGTCCTATGGGGGTCTCAAGCAGTCCAAGCTGAGGAGAAGTTAATTAATGCAAGGTGAATTTGGAAAATAGTCAAACACTTGTTCATACTAGCTTATGATTCAGACTCGGAATAATCTCAACAGGGCAAGACTCTGTCTATACTTTCTTTTTTTAACTTAATTTTATGTTGTAAAGTGTTTGCCATAGGGGTGCATACACTTGCTGGAGACAGAGACAGAGAGACAGTGGGAAATCACCCCCCATGGAGATGGCCACACTGCACTCCCCTCTCCTCCATTGTCTTCCTGACACTTTGGGCATGCACACGCATGCACACACACACACGCACACACACACACACACACGCACACACCTGGTGTCACTTTAGGCTGCTGGGTCTGAGACTTGAACCACTGTCAGCCATGTTGGAGTCCAGCACCTTAGCCACTTTGCCACCTGCTGGTCCTCTGCCATGTCTTTTTATGCTTATTCACTTATTTTTTTACATGAGCGAGAAAGAAAGTGCAAGAGAGAACACCCCAATGTGATCTTGACACTAAAATCCAGCCCTAGCTTCATTTAGCCCCATATCGTGGGCACAGCTGTGGCCAGTGAGCTCACAGAGGTCTTCGGATACAAACTCAGTACATTCCCAGGTAGGCTGGTCTACACCATTTCTTTTCTTTTCTTTTTCTTTCTTTCTTCTTTTTTTTTTTTAAGAGAAATTTTTGCTATAGGGCACATACACTCTCTGGAGAGACAGAAAGAAAGAAAGCATCGCCATGCCACAATCCCTTCTCCTCCATTCTCCTCTTGGGATTTTGGGCACGCACATGCACATGCCCGGCATGAGTTTTAAGGTGCTGGCTCTGGGACTTGAACCATGGTCCACTCCATGGGAGTCCAACCATGTAACCATGACACCATCTACGGGTCTGTCGGTCTACACCATTTTTAGGAGCTGAGGATCCACTGATGGATCACCTAGGGTGAACTTTGTCAGTAAATTCCATATACAAGTTTCTTCATTTTCCTGCTTTAGGTTGAAAATCCCTGTTGCAATTCCAGTCGAGGTGGTTCGGTCCCCTTCAGTTGACTTGTAGCCAATGCAGAGAGAGTGGGTCTTCTCTTTTGCTGATCTGTTAGGGCATTGGTGGCACGGACGGGGGAGGCAGTTGCTTTCAGAGGAACTTATGGTGTTCCTACGGATAATCCCGATTCAAGTTATACTTCACACAGACTATGAGATGGTCAATGTTCAACCTGAGGCCCCCATCGGGACATGCTTTGAGCCCAACCTTTTACTCAGCCTTGGGAAGTCAAACTCTGGCTTCTCCCCATGCCAGAGGGGACAGGGAGCGTGTTACTTACTGACTGAGACGCTGAATTCTGCAGCAGGCCATGGGCAGCACATCCTCCTTGAAGAAACGCGCGAGGTGCATTTTCCCACAGGACCAGATTGGACGTTTCAGAGTGTATCTGACACCTCGCCTCTCACTCTGCTGGCTTTCTTTATTATCATCCCCTGTTTAGGAAGAAGACAGATGACAAGGACACACTGCATGGACTTTCCCTTAGTCTGGTAGTGAAGGGACTCGGATCCCACATGACCAACTGCGGTTCAAATCCCAGCCTCAGCAGCTTAAAAACATGCCAGGCACTGGCGCCTGCATGTCCCAGATCCTGGCAGAATAAAGATTGCAGCATGACCATACCCCACCGGAAAGGGTGGTGCTGTCTTCCTCTCTCTGTCTCTGTCTCTGTGTCTCTCTGCCTCTCTGCTTACTGCATCCACCCCATGGTGATGAAAAAATAAGAGAGAGAGTGCACTTTTTTTTAACTCAACCTGGACCAACTTGGCAATTTCACACCATTTTAATGAGTGACTCGACTCAAGTGATGAACATTTTCCCATTTAGTTTTCCTTGCTTATTTATTTATTTACTTATTTATGTAAGGCTTTTGCTATAAGGCTCTTGGAGAGAGACAGAGAGAGAGAAAGTGAGGAATCACGCCCCAAGGTGAATGGCCATGCCACTATCCTTTCTTCCTTTTCCTTTCGAGAGTTTGGGCACGCAGGCACACACACACCCTGAGTGACTTTCAAGCTACTGGGTCTGGGACTCGAACCGTGATTGGCCATGTGGGAGTCCCGCACCTTAACCACTGAGCCACCTGTTGGGCCCTATGGTGTTTTAAAAATGGGTGGCTTTATTTACATTTCGGTAGGAATTATATTGCTTGTGCCGTCACCCTTGGGTGCTGGAAGAATTAATCACATCTGCTTGGAGCAAACTATTGGGAGAGATTTGCACTAAAATACGTCTATCGGGGGCTTTAATTTAATTGCAGTGACATCTCATTGTCCTTAAGACAGACCTCCTAGGTCCTCTGCTTCTGTCATTCATAGATAAATAGAGAGAGAGTAATTCTTCTGTCTTGGAATTATTTTGTTATTTTTTTTTCCTTCCAGAAAAGTGAACAGCTATGTCTTCTATGTGTTTTCTACTTGCATCGTCAATTCTGCGCGGTGGAACAGTCTACACATTTCAGCGTTCTTATCTTGATTATACGCACCACCATGTTATTTATGCACTGTGCCTTAGAACAACAGCAACATCGTCTCAATAGATGTTTCCGAGCAGTATGTTTTGAAATATTGATTTCAGAATAGATGGGATCCAAAATAGGGTTGAACAAGTCAGAAACCTCAAACAACACATTTGAAAGTTAATTACAGCACCGAGAGCCTCCTTGAGGTGCCCTGTTCTTAAATCTATGTTTTGCTTTCTGATGGAAAAAAAAAAAAAAAAATAGAGGGCCCTTGAGGTTTTTCTCTGCAAAGTAATTATTTCTAAAGGGGAAAACTTCACCGGCATTTTAGTGATATGATTTGAATATCACATGTATGCCTTCAAGTCGGCTATTCTTTTCTGTGGACATTTTTATACTACGACATGAAGGAAAAATGAATTTATCAGAAGAGTAGAAAAATAAGACTATGATTTTTTTTTTGAGAGGTTTTTGTTATAGGGCGTGTGCGCTCGCCAGACAGACAGAGAGAGACATAGAGACAGAAAGTGAGAAATCACCCCCCGGGGGGATGGCCACGCCGCAATCCCTTCTCCTCCATTCTCCTCTCAGGATCTTGGGCACGCACGCACACGCGCCCGGCGTGAGTTTTAAGCCAGTGGGTCCGGGACGTGAACCGCGGTCGACTACGTGGGAGTCCAGCGACATAGCCATTACGCTAACTGCTGGTTCCCGACTACAATGTTTTTTAAAAATAGAGATATTGGTGACAATTTTCTGGAACAGCCAGAAGAGGTAATCATCCCCTAAGTATCCAGGGTCACCAGAATGTATCCATAAACGTTCACTCAAAAATTACAGAGTCAATGAGAGCAAGTTATGGGTATCTCTTACTGCAGTATGGCCTGAAATGGTATCTGGACAGGAGAGAGAGGGAAGTGAAGAAGTTCGTGGTCGGGATGACGGGGAATCTGATCGACAGCCGGTCCTTCTCAAGGTCACGTCGTGGTGTAGAAGGGAGATGGGACTCTCTGCAAGGCAATGCCCCATGGGAGAGTTCTCGGATCAAGTCTATAGACCTCCCTGACTACCTTGGCTGCAAACAGGACTTGTAGATTGCAAGACCGATACTGTGTTGCAAGGGCCATCTCTCTCTCGCTCTCTCGCTCTCTCACTCTCTTGCTCTTGCTCTCTCTCTTGCTTTCAGACAAGAAAAAAGTAAATGAACTTTAGCAAACAAAAGAAAACCATTTTCCCAAGATGAAAGTTCCATAGGTGATATTAAATTGCCCTGAAGAAGTGACTAGTTATTTACCTCTTTCTTTTCCTTTGATTTTTTTTCCAGGGCATGTGCACTCACCAGAGAGAGAGAGAGAGAGAGAGGAGGGGAAAGATATCACCTCCCAGGGGGGATGGCTCTGTTGCAATCCTTTCTCCTCTGATCTCCTCTTGAGATTTTGGGCACACACATACTCATACCTGGTATGATTTTCAAGCTGCTGGGTCTGGGACTTGAACTGGGCAGCCAGTCATGTGGGATCCAGTGTCTTAACCTCCATGTCATCCACTGGCCCTTTACCTTGTCTTTTTTTTTTTTCTTTAGGAGAGAGATTTTTGCAGTAGAGCACACATTCTTGCTGGAGAGATACAGAGACAGAAAGCAAGAAATCACCCCTGGGGGGATGACCATGATGCAATCCCTTCTCCTCCATTCTCCTCTGGATCTTGGGCATGCACACAGACGTGCCTGGTGTGAGTTTTAAGCTGTTTGGTCCAGGTCTCGAACAGCAGTCGACTACATGGGAGTCCAGCAATGTAATCATTACGCCTTCTGCTGGTCCTCCGTTACCTTGTCTTTTAATGGGAAGGAGCTTTGTAATATCACTCATGCTACCATAGACCAAGATTTCATTGAGCAATCTTTTTTAGAGAGAAATTTTTGCTATAGGGCATGAGCAGTTGCTGGAGAAACAGAGAGACATAATGTGAGAAATCACCTTCCCAGGGTGGATGATCACGCTGCAATCCCTTCTAGCCCATTCTCGTATTGGGATCTTGGGCATGCATGCACGTGCACCCAGTGTGAGTTTTAAGTTGCAGGGTCTAGGACTTGAACTGCAGTTGACTACATGGGAGTCCAGAGACCTAACCCTTACACCATCTGCTGATGTCATTAGATAATCTTTAGGTTTATAACATCCTGTTCCATTTCCAGTTCATGTATGAGCTGCTTCATCCAAACTTTTCTTCCCAAGTTACAGCTACATTCCCTAAAGTGGCACTTGAACCAAAGCATCTTACTCAATGAGATGTAGGTGTCTGAAATATTTCCACTCTATGTGATTAGGAATATGGGTGAGGGTAGTAGATCCTCTGGCTTCAGTAGGAAGAAAACAATGAGTCCCATAATGAACACCCTTTGAACTGAAAGAAATAGGAACGAACATGGTTTATGAGCAATGTCTCTTCCAAATTCGTGTGTCGAAATTAGTTGTGATGGGATGCAGAGGGTGAAAACCGAATTTATCTGTCATGGTGAAAGCTGGGGTCTCTTGGAGAAGAAGAGTTATGTTATCAGAACAGGTGGCCCCAGGATGGATGTCTGGTGAGTTTATAAAGAGTGGGGATAAGACAGAAACGATGGGAACACAGATGCTCTCTTGCCCTTCACCGTGTTGTCATGTGCCAGAAGACTCTCTCCACAGTCTCTACCTGTGGACCTCTAAACCGTGAACTCAATAAACCTCTATTCCTATAGCTCACCCAGTTGTAGCAATTGTTATTATTAGCAACAGAACAGATTAGAGCAAATGTGAATATATCTACATAAGCATATTTACTAAAGAGTAGAATTTTATTTGGGTCAACTGTGAACAGGGTGGGTAGAGTTTGGGGGCCAGTAAGTGATGTGGTGGTTGAGGTGGCAGACTGCCACATGACAGATTGCAGTTCAAGACCCAGACCTGGCAACTTGCTTCTCATTTTCTCTCTCTCTCTCTCTTTCTCTCTCTGTCTCTCGAGTGTACATGGCCCATAGCAGATTTAAAACAAATAATAATAATTAATAAAATTAAATAAATAATTCTTTATTTAAAAAAGAGTTTGAAGATATGTAAGTATAAGAGAGGAGTCCAAAAAAAATTAAAAAATAAAAATTCTACAAAGGAGAACTGAGTTATAGGATTAGAATGGAACTAGAAAAAATAGTGAAATGTTGGAAAGACACTTGAGAAGTCACTGAAAAGGATGTCTCTTATTAAGGATTATACACTGCTTTTACCAACTCAAGTGGTACGAGATGGACATAATCATAAATGTTATATGATCAGGAATGATATTTTGTCTATGAAAGGTTTTTAAAAAGGTCATGGAAAAATGTATATTATGACAAAGCAATACATGAATATCAGGGTTTTTTTTTTGGTATAAAATAAGCCTCTACTTTATTCCATTTTTTTCAAGAACATGTTGAGAGCCCCCCATATAATTAAGTGCCACGTCTCCTTCCTACAATGAAATGCCATAAGATGAATGATCAATTCATCAATTTGGGCAGATGCAAACATGCATCTCTATAATTTTTTTAAAAAGAGAGTTTTGCTATAGGGTGCATGTGCTCACCAGAAAAACAGAGAGAAACAGAAGGACAGAAAGTGAGAAATCAGCCCCCAGGGGGGAAGACCACACTGCAATCCTTTCTCCTCCATTCTTCTCTTGGGATCTTGGGCACATATGCACACTTACCTAGTGTGAGATTTTTAAGCCAGAGTCCTGGACTTGAACCATGGTCAACTACATGGGAGTCCAGCAATGTAATCTATAAACATTATAAAAATGAAATGAATGATAAGGAAGAAATTAAAAATGCAAAAAACTAATAAACAAACATGCTTACTAAGACCTTCCATCATTAGTATCTTTAAAAATTTCAAATAAGTGCAATGACATGTTCTATAGATTTCTTTTTTTAGGAATTATTTTATTTAACTTTACTTATTTACTTAGTTATCCATTTCAGTTTGACCAGAGAGGGACAGAGTGAAGGAGAGAGAGAGAGAGAGAGAGAGAGAGAGAGAGAGAGAGAGAGAGAAAGCAAGAAATCAAACCACCAGGTCCGGGACTCGAACCGCAGTCAGTCACTGTGCAGGTGACGTAATGGTGAAGACGCTGAACTCCCACATAGTCCCTGTGGTTCAAGTCTCGCACCAGTGGGAATCCAGCACCCTTAACCACCATACTGTCTGCTGGCCCAGACATTTTCTACAGATTTCTTTGTCAACCTTATGAAATAAATTCTCTCAGGTAATGAAGTCTGACTCTTTCCAAAACACGTTGTAGATTTTCGTTCATTATTGAAAATCCTAAAATCCGCATGTTTCTTCATTTCACAGCTCAACGTTCAACAGAGTGCAGTTTCTACTGAGCAGACACAGTCTTGTCAGATTTGGAAAGATCTGGGAAAACAACTTCATTTGTAGTTCTTACTTCCGCCTATCAGCATGCTGAGGGGTGAAAAATAATAATAGTCATATATTTAACTCACTGTATGTGTTAAGAATCTAAGTTTGGGGAACCAGCAGTTAGCGTAATGGCTATGTCGCTGGACTCCCATGTAGTCGACTGTGGTTCGTGTCCCGGACCCGGTGGCTTAAAACTCACGCCGGGTGTGTGTGTGTGCATGCCCAAGATCCCGAGAGGAGAATGGAGGAGAAGGAATTGTGGCATGGCCATCCCCTCTGGGGGGTGATTTCTCGCTTTCTGTCTCTATGTCTCTCTCTGTCTGTCTGGCGAGCAAACGCGCCCTATAGCGAAAACCTCTCAAAAAAAAAAAAAAAAAAAAAGAATCTAAGTTTGATTAACCCAGGTTCCTCACACTATCACTTGGTTTCCTGAAGGAGTTATCGCAACAGACAGAAGAGTGTAGAATTTCAGTACGCCACCTTTTCTTCCTCTCAGCCTTTCTGCTTGTTTGTCAGTAACAAGATGAATCTGTTTTTGCTCTTTCAAGCTTCAGAGGTAGTCTCAAGATCTTGTCGATCCTTCCTTCTAAGATTTTTATCCCCCCTACTCTCTCTCTCTCTCTCTCTGTGGTTGTTGTCAATGTTAATTTCATGTTATGGAAACTATCCCTATGGCCGGGCAGATTCTATCCCTCTTAACGTAATACGAGTGAATTCATAAAACCATAGACAACACACAGCAAGTTGAATGTGGGGAAAAAAAAGTTCATCCTATGCATTAAATGAACACTTCTCAAGTGTGTATTCTGAGCATGACTGGCAGACAATTATCCTTGAGATGTTGATTCATTTCAGCTCTAGGGTTCCACAGTGAAACTTAACACTACAGAGGAAAACAAATCACAACATAAATTTGTATGATGAATTTTAACGCACAGCCATATGCCATGCAGTTTAAATAGGAATAACACTCGACTCTTTTCCTGCCTCTGTTTCATAGGAGAGCTCATAAAATATTGGAGAGTATGAGACATCTCAGTCATTTCAGGAAACTTCACACAGTTCTTTCCAAAGTATTCATGTTATTTACGATTATTCTTGTTTTTCAGTTTGTTATAGGGCACCTGTGTTCACCAGAGAGAGACAGAGAGGGAAAGAGAGAAAAGAAAGCTAGCCACCAAGTCCAGGACTTGAACCGTGGTAGGCCAGGTGGGAGTCCAGCACCTTAACCAGTACGCCACCTGCCAGCCCCCAAATGTCACATTCTAAACTGTTTCTTGCATGCAGACCCCAGGACAGGTCTTCGAACCCACTGTACATTAGTGTATACAAAGAGATGACAAATGGTGACCAGCAAGTGGCATAATGATGAAGACGCTGAACTCCCACATAGTCACTGTAGTTCAAGTCCCGAACCAGGTGGCTTGAAACACACCCGGAGTTCAGAGGGCTCGCGGGTGGCATGGTGGTTAAGGGCACTGGACTCCCATATGGCCAACCATGGCTTGAGTCCTGGACCTGCCGGCTTGCTTTCTCACTTTCCCTCTCTCTCACTCTATCTGATCAAATTAAAATAAATAAATAAATAAAGTTAAATAAAATATTTTTTTAAAAAAAATTAAAAAGATGGGATCAGCAGTTGGTGTGATGGCTATGTCGCTGGACTCCCATGTAGTCAGCCGCGGTTCAAGTCCCGGACCCGGTGGCTTAAACTCATGCTGGGCGCATGTGTGTACGTGCCCAAGATCCCGAGAGGAGACTGGAGGAGAAGGGATTGGGGCGTAGCCATCCCCCCGAATGGTGATTTCTCGCTTTCTGTCTCTCTGTCTTTCTGGTGAGAGCATGCGTCCTATAGCAAAAACCTCTTCAAAAAATAATAAATAATAAATGAAGAAATAAAAGGAAAAAAGAAACACACCCGGTGCATGTGCATGCTTGCAATATACCCCTAATGTCTGCAGCCCAGATCATGCACACACACCCAGCGTTCAGGGGAAGCCCCCAGACACATACCCAAGACCTCTGTCATTTATGTCTCATTGTCTCACAGCGACGCTGCCACCTGGCACCTGAGGGACAGCAATGCCTAACCATGCAAAGTATCTGAAATATACGAAAAGCCCAGGCATTTGCTAAGTATTGGCCAATGACATGTGAATCTCTATTGGACTTAGAGCCAGTTCCTTATTTTCTAAAGTCCTAGTTCTTTAAAAGAAAGATTTTTTAAAAGAATTATTTATTCATTTATTGAATTTCATTGGTTATCATTATTTTTTAATTTGACCAGAGAGAGAGACAGAGGGAAAGCAAGAAAGCAAGCCACCTGGTCTGGGACTCGAACCACAGTCACCCATGTGGGAGTCCCACACCCTTAACCAGCACACCACCTGCCGGCCCCTAAAATAGAGATTTAAGAACATACCTGAATTAGATCTGTCCACGTATTGGCCCAGAATAGAACCTTTTTAAAAAGATAAAATAAAAATTAAATAGAGAAGGGATTTTTTAAGGCCACCTATCTTCAAAATGCCCTTTTCTAAAGATTAGACAAGCTCTGTGGTTTTATAGCTTATATAAATGTCTCATAGATGCAGTTATTCATTCCTGGATGTTTTAGTAGCATCATGGTTTTAAGACTTGTACTATAACTTCATTTTCCCACAAACTTTTGATATACTTTCCCATCTAAAATTAAGATCGTATTGCAATAAAGCCCCATAAACCAAGTAACCAGCATCGGCCATTATCACTACATGAGGAAACTTGAGTGAGACAATGAACTCTCACTGTGCTACTTATAAAATAGTCCGTCACGGGGCCAGCAGGTGGCATGGTGGTTAAGGCGCTGGACTCCCATATGGCCAACTGCAGTTCGAGTCCACGACCCGGTGGCTTGCTTTCTCACTTTTCCCTCCTGCCTCTGTCTCTCTCTGGTGAGTGCATATGCCCTGTAGTAATTAAGTAATAATAAAGAAATAAAATTAGATAAATGTTTTTTTAAAAAAATCAATGTGTAATTTTATTCAAAATATTTAAATATCTTAAATATCTTCAAGGACTTTTTTTTTTTTTTTTTTTTTTTTTTTTTTTTGCTAGAGGGTACACATGCTCAGCAGAGAGAAACAAAGAGACAGAGATATGCAGGAGTGGGGCAGCACCCACCATGGGGAATGGTCATGCCACAATCCCTTCTTCTCTCTGTCTCCATCCTGTCAGGATTTGGGGCTTGCATGCATATGCACCCAGGGGGTTTTGCAAGCAGCCAGGTCCAGGACCCAAACCACACAGCTGGCCATGTGAAATCTGACTGCCTTAAGCACCAGACTATGGAAGCAGAACTCGAGAACTTTTTTTAAAAGTTTATTGATTTATTTTATTTTTTATGGCTGAGTAGTATTCCATAGAGTATATATACCACACTTTTCCAATCCATTCATCAGTTTGTGGACATTTAGGTTGGTTCTATGTCTTGGCAATTGTGAATAATGCTGCAATAGACATTGATGTGCAAGCACTTTTCTGACTGAGCGTTCTCCTGTCTTTTGGGTAAATAAAGAGAAGGACGGCCAATGCAGCCTTTCTGTAACAGCACCACCTGTCCCAGACTTCCAGCCAACCAGGGTCCTGGGCATTCCTGGGAGGGAGTCCAAGTGTGGAAACAGAGGCTGCCGTCTGGATCCATCCTCATGTGGGGGCACCGACTGCCAACACCATGTTGTGAAGCTTGGCTTTGTGTTTTAAAATTATTTATTTATTTTGATTTACTATTATTATTTAATTTGCTACAGGGCACATGGGCTCACTAGAGAGAAACCAAGAGAGAAGAGAGAGAGAGAGAGAGAGAGAGAGAGAGAGAGACAGAGAGAGAGAGAGGGAAAGTGAGAAAGCAAGCCTCCAGGTCCAGGACTTGAACTGTGGTCAGCCGTGTGGGACCCCAACGCCTTAGCCACCATGCCAAATGCTGGCCCCTCCTTGTACTTTTTTAACACAGTGATAAGAACATGATCATGGGACCAGCAGATGGAGCGATGGTCTTATTGCTGGTCTCCCACGTAGCCAACTGTGGTTCAACTCTGGCTTAAAAACTCTGGCATGCTGGGTGGGCAACCTGTGTGCCCAAGATCCTGAGAGGAGAATGGAGGAGAAGGGATTGTGGTGTGACCATCCCCCCAGGGGGTGATCTCATTCTTTCTGTCTTTCTCCAACAAGTATACTTGCCTTATGGCAAAGACCAAAAAAATGGAAAAATAGGAAATGGCGTGTTGGTTGGGGTGTTGGACTCCCACATGCCGGTCGTGGTTCAAGCTCCAGAATAGAAGGCTGGCTTTAAATACTACCTCTCCACCACCCCCCAACACACACACACACACACACACACACGCCCTTCATCTCTCTCTGGTCAAATTAAAACAATAATAATAAATAAATAAAGTAAAATAATTTTTTAGTCTGAAAAAAACAATGAACAATGAAAAAGTTTAGAAACCCTGGTTTGCCAGAAGACAGTCTGTCCCTGATGCATGGACACATCCACGCCTTCTGATCAGCTCCTAGGTGTTACAAGGTGACACCCCGGAGAGATGACACCACTGGTGAAATGGAGCGGCGCACAGGGGTTGCAGTGAGGGAGCCAGAAAGCCGCGCGCTCGGAGACACTGGAGACAAGAATGTGAACGTTTGTGCCTGATTCTGAACGCGAAGGACTTTCATTCATGCTGGAATCGGTCTGCCAGGCTACAGCCTTAGAGGATTTGAAGTCAAAAAGGTGCTTTCAGAAGAGTGAGAATGGATGAGGCTACTGCGGGCTTTCCATGGGGTGCAAGACACCCAGGACTGATGGCTTTTAGATGGGCCAGCTGCCCTCGGGAGAGAGCATTGACTCTGCACAGCAGGGTCTCATAGCTCCCTCTCCCCAACACACGCACACACATGCACACGCACACACACATGCACACGCACACACACACACACACACACACACACACACACACACTGTATCCTGCACAGGAGCCAGCCCTGCCAGCCTCCTGTCTGGATCTCTCCACCCCGAGTAATCACGCCAACCGCGATAGTCAATTATGAGCCAGCCGCCGTGGTAATGCAATGCTTGGTGATGTTGAAGCCACACGGGAAGGTGCCAGGTTCACACCCCGTGATGTCCTGTGTGCATGCCCGTGGTCCTGGTTGTCTCGGCTTGCAAGTGGGTCATGGGTGAAGACACTCTGGGTGCCTCTCTCTGTGTCTCTCATGGAAATTAATTGATTCATTAATTAAAATGTTGTCATTGTGATATTGCTGCTAATATTATTTGCTTGGGTTTTTTTACAGAGGTATTTTTGCTATAGGGTGAGTGTATTCGCAAGAGAGACAGAAAGTGAGAAATCACCACCACCCCCCCAGGGAGGATGGCCATGCCACAGTCCTTTCTCTCAGGATTTTGGGCATACATGCACATGCACCTGGCATGAGATTTAAGCCACCATGTCCGGGACTTGAACCATGGTTGACTACACAGGAGTCCAGTGACATAACCATTACACCCCCTGCTGGTCTCCGGATAATATTATATATAGCAACACCAGCAATAATGACACCTTAAATACTGACGCTGGACTCCCACATGGCCAACTGCCATCCAAGTCCCAGACCTAGCGGCTTGCTTTCTCACTTTCCCTCTCTCTCTCTCTCTCTCTGTCTGGTCAAATGAAAAATACTAACAACAATACTAATAAATAAATAAAGTTAAATGAAATAATTCTTTAAAAACATGAAAGAAACATGTTGAGTGTACGTGCCTGCCTGCCCCAACTACTGACAGGTTGAAGAAATGGAGGGGAAAGGATGGTCATGTAACCACAGTCCATGGGGGGACGGGCTGATCACCCAGGCCAAAAGAAAAGTAAAATAATACGGAGAGGGAGGAAGAATAAAATCAGTTAAAGTCTCCAAGTAAAAAAGGCAGATAGACTTTTTAGACCCAATTCCAAATGACACCGGTGAAATGATCTGTTCAAATTTCAGTTGAAGTTGCAGGACATAAGTCTCTCCAATAATTACCATTAACCTACTTAGCTATTAAAAGTCCACGTAACTGTATCCTTGTTAGATCAGATTCAGATTCACGGTAGTATAGTTACTGATCTTTTAAGTTCTTAAAGATAAAATAAAGTCATTGTGTTTGATGAAAAGGGAAAAGCTAAAAATAAGTCCTCTGGGCCAGTACCTCTTATCTCTGTTACTAGGAAGTATAAAATGCCAAAAGTCTATGAAAATAGAAGACTTGGACGTAGGTAGAATAGCTATTTGATGACATAACAAATCATAGTTTGAGCTCCTATTTGGCTAGTGGCACAATTCAGCCCCCTCTAACTTTGTTAAATGAATGGTCACGCTTTGGGAAACAAGTTAGCGTTACAGTCATTCCGTGTAAGAACACTGAAGTTGTTCTACCATAACTTTTATCACAGGAATGTCCCATCATGCCTTTCACTGCTCATTCACGGGTATATTTCCAAATAGCCATTAATCCTAAACATCATTTGTAAAATAACATTAAAAGAACTCACACCATGAAAGGACCAGCAGGTGGCATGGTGGTTAAGGCAGTGGACACTCCCACATGGCCGACTAAGGTTTGAGTCCTGGACCGGGTGGTTTGCTTTCTCACCTTCCCTCTCTCTCTCTCTTCCTTTCTCTGTGTCTCTCTTTGGTCAAATTAAAATAAATGAATGAATAAATAAAATTAAATAAATAAACCTTTGAAAAAAAGAACTAACGTCATGAATCAGTGAGCTGAAATTCCTTCATTTCTTTTTAATGGCCATATGTAGGAAAATCACATCAAAGAAGAGATAGATACCATAATACTCCAAAATATTGAACAAGTATTTTTTTTTTTTTTTGAGAGAGAGAGACTTTTGCTATAGGGTGCGTGCGCTCACTAGAAAGATGGAGAGAGACAGAGAGACAGTCAGAAATCACCCTCCCAGGGAGGGTGGCCATGCCACAGTCTTTTCTCCTCCATTCTCTTCTTGGGATCTTGGCCACTCACACACACATGCCTGGCATGAGTCTTAAGCCACCGGGTCTGGGACTCGAACCACAGTCGACTGTGGCAGAATCTAGCAATGTAACCAACCATTACACCATCTGCTGGTCCCGAGTAAGTCTATTCTAAACAAATAAGCAAAAATCTCTCAATTATTTCTAATATGCCATCCTAATTCATCAATTACCCAAGTTCCCCTGTACAAGGGTACTCAAAAAGTGGGTGGAAAGTTATAGTTTAAGCATGCATTTATTACGGTGCAAACAAGTTTATATCCATGCATAGTTTTGGGGTCTCCCGAGAGGAGAATGGAGAAGGGATTGCGGCATGGCCATCCCCCCTGGGGGGGTGATTTCTTGCTTTCTGTCTCTTTGTCTCTCTCTGTCTGTCTGGCGAGTGCACGCGCCCTATAGCAAAAACCTCTCCAAAAAAAAAAAAATAAAATAAATCCTCCCTAAAATATAAAAGGATAACAATTTTTATCCTATATGGCTGAAAGACATACATACTGTGCTGTATATAATCTATTGATACATATTATAAATTTATATGTTACAGGTACAAGTTTATTTTTATTAAGTACATTTTATTGTGAACACATTACCGAAATATAAATGTAAGAATAAAACATTTCTATATAGAGCTTAAAATCCAATTTCGGGACCGGCAGTTGGCATATGGCTTCGTTGCTGGAGTCCCATATAGTCGACCGTGGTTCGAGTCCCAGACCGGGTGGCTTAAACTCGCACCAGGTGCATGTGTGTGTGTGTGCCCAAGATCCCGAGAGGAGAATGGAGGAGAAGGGATTGTGGAGTGGCCATCCCCCCTGGGGGGTGACTTTTTGCTTTCTGTCAAAGAAAAAAAACTCTCAAAAAAAAAAAAAAATCCAGTTTGATTTGAAGATGAGTAGCATTTCTTCCAGGTAAGGTTATGGGGCAAAGAGTCTTTCGAGTAGTAGCTTAGTGTGAAAGTTTAACAACTTAAAAATAAATCAATAAACAATCTATGCTTGGGACATCTATAAAAGTAAGCAAAACAAGAAATTTATAAATGATCATAAGTAAAATTATGCATTATAGTAGAGAAATTTTGACATCTTACTGAGTAAGACTTGTAAAGAATAAAAAAAAAAAAATCCAGAGAGCAGCTTCACTTGCAAGTAATTGCAATATGTTTTCTGCTTCCAATTGCTTTTTAAAATTTCCATAATAATACTTACATTTTATGTACTTAGAGTTAATTTACTTATATTCATAAGCAAATTGAGCCAGTTTAAAATTAAACTAATAAGTTCTTTCACTTAATTTAAAGGAATAAAAACGACTGACCTGAGGGTTATTAAATTATTCTATTTTTAGCAGCCCTGACTGCACCTCCATGCAAATGGAATTTCCCAAAGAGCTGGGATAGCTTCATTCCAAACAGATACACAATCTCAATTCTTTCCACGAAGGTATCTGGCCACCTCCATATATATATATATATATATATATATATATATATATATATATATATATTTTCTGGTGCTGATACTGTCATGATGGTTGAAGTCAACTTTCACATTATGGTTGTTTCAATTTGGTTTTGTGTTTTTTTTAGAGAGATTTTTGCTATTGGGCACATGCACTCACCAAAAAGACAGAGAGAGAGAGAGAAAGTGAGAAATCACCCACCAGGGTGGGTGGCCATGCTGCAATCCCTTCTCCTCCATTTTCCTCCTCTCGCCCGTGTGAGTTTCAAGGCTCTGGGTCTGGGAATCAAACCATGGTCAATCATGTGGAAGTCTAGCACCTTCACTGCTGGCCCACTTCTGTTTTATGTGTAGCTCCTGAGGAGTGAGTACCTGGGTCTCAGTAGAACCTCATATGGGGCAGAGTGGGACAGAGATGAAAAGCGACACCCTAAGTTGTTAACTCACGTGGGACGCTTCTGGGTTTATACCTGGAGACGTCCCTGAATGCTCAGGTCACCATTGTCCCTAGGGTAGGTTGAAGCTAGAGGTGGACTGCACCATCAAGACCCTACTGGGGACGTTCTATCTCTCTGCAACTCTCTGTCTCACTCATAGAGAAAAGCAATACATAAACTTAAAAATAGTTAAACTATATTTTGGCCACATGGTGGAGGAGTCTTATTGGTTAGCTTGTCACCACCTCCCTGCCGCCCTGCCTTGCCTTGGCTCCCTGGTTATTTAAAACAGCTCGTGGACAGCAGGAATGGTACAGAGGTAACTCAGAGCTCTATTATGCCAAAACTGCATGGAAAGGTCCCAGGTTCAAATTCCAGGACCTCCTTATGTATGCTGTGTGGACATGACCATGATTGGGGCTGGGGGAGGCTGGGGTTGGGATTTAGGGCTAAGATCATATTGAGAGTCTGCCTGTGTGTGTGTCTCTCTCTCTCACTCATTGAAGACATAAACTTAAAAAAAATAACAGTTGTCTTAAGACATAAACTTAAAAAAAAAAAAAAAAAAAGGTTGCCAGTCCTTCAGGGGGATGGCCACACTTCAATCCTTCTCCTCCATTCCCTTGTTGGGATCTTGGGCACACATGCACATGCGCCCGGTGTGAGGTTTAAGCTGCTGTGTCTGGGACTCGAACTGCAGGTGACCGTGTGGGAGTCCAGCGATGTAAGCATTATGCCATCTGCTGTTCCCATAATCAACCATAATGAGCAATGCCTAGCACACTGCTCATGGTGTCTCCTGGACTCGGAAAGCTGCGATGCATCAGACCTCACCAAACAGTGACCGGGACCTTTTTCTGGTGCAACTTTGGTTTTCGGAAAGGCTTTGGAAGTTCTGGTCTGTCTAGCCACTGAGCAGGTCCTGGACAGTTGTCAGGTTAAATCCACTTGCCATTGCTTGTAGTAATCCAACTGAGAAATAGTTCACTGTTGTTGTATAGAATGAGAGAAAGCTACCACTTCAATCCAGCAGGTGGCGTGGTGGTTAAGGCGCTGGACTCCCACATGGTTGACCACAGTTCAAGTCCCAGACCTGGTGGCTTATCTCTCTCTCGCTCTCTCGCTCTCTCTCTCTCTCTCTCTCTGGTGAGCATGCATGCCTTGTAGCAAATTTTTAAAAAAAAAAACAGTAATTAATAAAATTAAATAAATAACTCTTAAAAAAACCCTAGGATTTCTAGGATTTTTAAAATGCTCAGTCTGCTCATGAGGACCCCAATTACTGAGCCTTTTCACTTCTCCAATTTGCTTCAAGTGCCGAACATTCATAGAATGATCAACGTCGAATTCTTCGGTAAGTTCTCATGTCGTCGTAAGAGGGTGAGCTTCGGAGATTGCTTTCTACCTGTCGTTGTCAACGTCTGATAGCTGCCCCTCATGCTCCTCATGCTCAAGGCTCTTGTCTCCTTTGCAAAACTTCTTGAACCACCACTGCACTGTCTTTGTTAGCACTGCGTGGACCAAAGCGTCGTAGATGTCATGAGTCATCCCCACGGCCTGACACCTCACTGTGAAGTAGAATAAGAAAATCACTTCAGTTTGCTTTCAGTCTAACATCATTTCCATAGTCTAAAACACACGTAAAATAAACAGCAAGGAATACGTCATGAGCAAAAACACATCAAGCAAGAAATGCACATTAAGATGATCTAGGGGACCAGCAGATGGTGTAAGATTTACATCCCTGGACTTCCATGTAGTCAAGTGCAGTTTGAGTCCTGGACCCGGTGGCTTAAACTCACGCCGGGCGTGTGTGCATGCGTGCCCAAGATCCCAAGAGGAGAGTGGAGGAGAAGGGATTGCGGCGTGGCCATCCTCCCTAGGGGGTGATTTCTCACTTTCTGTCTCTCTGTCTCTCAGCAAACACACATGCTCTATAGCAAAAATCTCTCTTAAAAAAAAGATATATAACATAACCACAATTATTTAAGAACGTATCCACATCTACTTAAGAACATATCCACTATCAAAAGGCAAATGTCAGCGATGTAAAACTACAATTATTTTCACATCAATCTGTAAATGGATCCCAGGAAAACTCCTTTGCAACCTAGCACTTGGCATAATCCAAAACTTTGTGATTGAAACCGTTAATACTGTGTTAAGATTTTTACATGGTTGGGGCCAGCAAGGTGGCAGGGTGGTTAAAGAGCTGGACTCACATGCCCATCCACAGTTCAAGTCTTGGAACCTGAAAATCTTGAAAATCATGCCAGGCAGATGTGTATGCGTGCCCAAGATCCTGAGAGGAGAATGGAAGAGAAGGGATGGTGGCATGGCCATTCCCCCTGGGGGGGTGATTTCCTCACTTTCTGTCTCTCTGTGGAGATTGCATGCACCCTATGGCCAAAACGAGAGAGAGGGAGAGAGAGGGGAGAGAGAGAGAAGAAAAGGAAAGATTTTCAGATGGTTCACATTTCTGCGGGTCAGTTCATCATCGAGGTCAAAGCTTGGCTTTGATTATCTAAAACCCGTGAAGAGAAAGCCATGTTATGAGCCCATCATGAATTATGTGGATGACACAAAGGAATAATAGTCGCAGGACGGTGACGAATGATCCCCCCTGACAATTTCTATTTCCACTGGCCCTTTTCTCTTCCAAGAAGAAGAATAAAACATGTCACCGAACTTCGCTAATTGGGATCATCGCTGGCGGCGTTGTGATTCATGTCTGACTCTAAAAAACTGGGGAAGGGAGGGGAGCCGGACACGGCGGCATGACGTTGTCAAGAATTACTCACCAACGCTTTCAAAACCAGTGCTGTTCCGCAGGCAGCGTCTTTTATTAAATCTTCTTCCAGACAATTCATTTCACATACTGCCACATATTTTGTCTCCATTTCCCTGTAACCAAAAAAAAAAAAAAAGGCAAAAATAAAAATACCTTTCTTTCTTTAAAATATTTGAAATGGATGGTTGCACTTTGAAGAGAGGAAGAATGATGAATTCTCTGAACTGAAACAGGTATGGAACTTGGAGTTATGTTGTGGATGATTAATGCAGCTGACATAAATTAAGAGTAGCCTCTATGTTAGAAATGGAGAACATGAAAATCATGTCACTGTCCTAATTGGACGCATGCCACAAACAAAGTGACTTTCATAATTTCGTTCACTATAGACGTGATGGGACCAGTAAGTGAATTAAGATCTTCTGGTTCAAAACCCATGGCCACCTGAAAAATGATTCAAACACAGCAAAGAAATTAGCAAGGTGGGGCCAACACACTGTGGTGGTTAAGGGGTTGGACTTCCACATGGCTGACCATGGTTCAAGTCCCAGACCTGGTGGCTTGCTTTTTCACTTCCCCTTTCTCTCTCTCTCTCTCTCATGAGTACACAAGTCCTGTGGTAAATCAGATAATAATAATAAATTAAATCATTCCTTTTTTTAAATAAAAAAGAATGTATTAACATGTCAAGAATTAGACTTTGAGACAGCCGATCACTGGAAATGCCTGAGAAACAAAATGTGGAGAGAATTTAGTACACACATCAATCAGTATCCAATAATTGTAAAATAAGGATAAAACAAAATTACAGCTCTTCTCCAGTTGAGTAGACTTTTAAACAATAAAGCCGTTTGAAAGCCGCCAAGAAAGCCGTTTGTTTACAAAGATGTATGATAAGGACCGTAAGTAATGTATAAGATGATTCTCCTCTGGAATTTAAAATAAGATCAGATTCTACTTGGAATTACAGATTTGTGATCCTTTTTAAAAATATATTCATTTAATTTATATATTTATGTGTGTGTGTGTGTGTGTGTGTATATATACATACATATACATATACATATATATATATATATGTATATATATATATATATTTGGTTGACTATAGGTTACATGCATTCAACAAACAGAGACAGAGACAGAGAGTAGAGAGGGGAAGTGAGAAAGCAAGCCACCAGCTCCGGGACTCAAACCACAGTTGGCCAAATGGGAGTCCAGCTCCCTATCCACGACATCACCTGCTGGCCTCAGGTCTATGGTTCTTAATAACAGTGATGTTTCTCTAAAGTCTTCAGTAGTCTGTTTTATAAATGGGTCCGGGACTCGAACCGTGGTCAGCTACATGGGAGTCCAGTGACATAGCCATTATGCCAACTGCTGGTCCCTATTTAATATATTAGTATTTTTTTAAATTTTCTATAGGGCACATGTACTCACCAGAAAGAGAAAGTGAGCAAGGAAGGGAAAATGAGAAAGCAAGTCACCAGGTCCCAGGATTCAAACTGCAGCTGACCAGGTGGGAGTCCTGAGCCTTAACCACCACGCCACCTGCTGGTCCTGATTTGACTTAAAAAATGCGTGCTTTCCAATATATTAGGTTTAAAACGTGCCATTTGACCAATGTGGATAATTGGTAAAGTTGTTAACCTTACACAAACAACAAAATGCAAGTGATCAAGATGCACTAACCTTTTTCAACCACTGATGTTCTTGGAACTGAGTGATCAAATATGTCAGCAAGCAGATGAGATCTCAGCATAAAAATTGGGAAAAGGGAAAGAAATGAGATGATGCTTTATAATTTGGGGATAGTGGGGGGTGTGCTAAAGTCTTCTTACCTCTTCATAGAAGTTTCTTTTTTTTTTTTTTTTTTGGAGAGGTTTTTTGCTATAGGGGTGCATGCACTCACCAGAAAGACAGAGAGAGACAGAGAGACAACAGAAAGTGAGAAATCACCCCCCGGGGGGGATGGCCATGCTGCCATCCCTTCTTCTCCATTCTCCTCTTGGAATCTTGGGCACACATGCACATTCCCCCAGCGTGACTTTAAGCCGATGGGTCCAGGACTTGAACCGCTGTCGACTACATGGGAGTTCAACAACATAGGCATTACGCCAACTGCTGGTCCCAGAAGTTTCACAATTTGTACTTCCACAATGGATTAGAAGAGTAATTTTTAACACTGCTATTTTTTCTTTAAAAAAAATCTTAATTTTTTAATTGTTATTATGATTTAATTTGACCAGACAGAGAGAAAGTTCGGTCCTCGAACCACAGTCAACCACGTGGGAATCCAGCACCCTAACCACCAGGCCACCTGCCAACCTCAACCGTGCTATATTTTTCACTTCACCTCTACTTAATTTTCCCAGCCAGGCAGCAGAAGGATCTCTACAAGCAAACAGTCCGTCCTTCCTCCCGTTTTGACCCCGATATTTATCTATACTTTTTGAGCCACAAAAGGGCATCTTGATGACAATACGGAAACAGGACACTGTCAGATACCGTACTATTGGTAACGCTGATGGAAGGGAAAGAAAGGACCTTAATTATACACACGGAATATACTGTTAGCGTCCAACGAGACTGAACATGACAGCTTACCATCAAATGAATGAAACTCGAGAGAAGGGAAAACAGATGTTGAAAGGGGTGGCTTCCTTGTGTGCTTCATTGTTCCATCGTTCCTCTGTGCCTTTTTCGTTTGGAATGGCCTCTGACCTGACAGCAGAAAACCTACTTTCATGAGCCATACAACTATGCTTTCTGGTCAAGTGAAACCTGTAAAGCCAAGCGTGGCTGTCGGACACCAGCCACCTTCTTTTTCCTGACGGTCACACCGATGTGTTGGACCCTCGGAAGATTCAATGAGCCATGAGAAGCCGAGCACAGGCAGAGAGTATGGGTTACCTTGACGACGAAATCTGATATCATTGATATTTGATCAAGCAAACCCTGGCTAGGAAGCCAATGGAGGTGGGATTCATTAAAAACCCTAGTCACTTCAAAGCCATGACGGTAGTTAAGCCTTTAAAGTAATGACTGGGGTGAGCGATGTAGCCACTAGGTAGGTTTTGAAAAAGGGTTATTTTCTTGTTCAATCATGAACCGGATTAGTGGACCATGAATCTTATTTTTAAAATATGATATAATGTAATATATATTGGGTCATTGGGAAAGTCATGATGAATTTTTTAAAATAATTATTTAATTTTTAATTTATTCATTCATTTATTTTTTAATTTTACCAGAGAGAGATACACACAGAGAGAGAGAGAGGGAAAGTGAGAAAGCAAGCCACCAGGTCTGGTATTCGAACCGCAGTCGGCCATGTGGGAGTGTCCAGCGCCCCAACCACCATGCCACCTGCTGGTCCCCCTGTCATGATGAATTTTTGCATAAAAACATCTGCATGGCTTTTCCCAACAACCTAACGTATTTTTTTTAAATAATTATTTTTTTATTTTAACTTTATTTATTATTATTGTTACTTTCCAGTTTGATCATACAGATACAGAGAGAGAGGGAAAGTGAGAAAGCAAGCCACCAGATTCAGGACTTGAACCACGGTCGGCCATGTGGGAGTCCAGCGCCTGTAACCACCACACCACCTGCCGGCCCCCTAACGTATTTTTTTGGAAAAAAAAAAAAAAAAAAAAAAAACCTAATTTCTTGGGACCAGCAGATGGCATAACAATTACATCGCTGGACTCCCGCATAGTCGACTGAGGTTTGGGTCCCAGACATGGTGACTTAAAACTCAGGTTGGATGCATGTGTGTGCATGCCCGAGATCCTGAGAGGAGAATGGAGGAGAAGGGATTGTGGCATGGCCACCCCCCTGATTTCTTGCTTTCTGTCTCTCTGTCTCTCTCGCAAGTGCACATGCCTTATACCAAAATTCTCTTAAAAAAAAAAGGGGGGGACCAGCAGGTGGTATGTTGGTTAAGGCTCTGGACACTCCCATATGGCTGACCATGGTTTGAGTCTTGGCCCTGGTGGCTTGCTTTCTCGCTTTCCCTCTCTCTCTCTGTGTCTCTCTCTGGTCAAGGTAAAATAAATGAATGAATAAATAAGATTAAAATTAAAAAAATCTCATTTTTTTCAAGAGAGTGAGAGAAAGATAAAAAAAAGAGTCAACTGGTGGTGTGATGGTTAAGGTGGCTGGATCCCACATGGCTGACTGTGCAGTTTGAATCCCCAACCCAGTAGTATGAAAAACACACCACATGTGCGTGCGTGCCCAAAATCCCAAGAGGAGAATGGAGGAGAAGGGATTGCAATGTGGCCATCCCCCGGGGCTTTCTCACTTTCCCTCTCTTTCTCTCTCTCTTGCTAACATATATGTGCTATAGCCAAAAGCTAACAAAAAAATGCATTTTATTCATAATACATGTTTTATTTGAGTTTCTTAAAGAGCCATGACATATGCCAGGATAGTAAAAAGCAACCGTAAATGTTATGAGAAATAACTCATCCCAACTTTGAGGTGGGTGTCGTGGGTGAAGGCTCCGTGTCACAGACGGGGCATGCTCCACCACAGGAAGTGCAATCACACGCCACTTCACGGGAAGTCTCGGTCCTTGGGCTGTGCCTTCAGCTGAAGGATGCTAGGTCTGTACTCTGCTGCAAAACCAATTCAAGTCGAGTCTTTGCAGAAAGGACGTTGCCGGTTGGACCAGAGCAAATGATTTCCAGATCTCCAGAGAGCCCTCTGGGCAGCGCCAGACCCCACATTCCTGTCTCACTGCAACACCTCCTCCTTGCAGCCGCCCAGCCCGTCGGCTTCACCTGAGAGCTCGTTAAAAATGCAGTTTCCCCGGAGCTTCGGAGCCAGAGTGGGACCTGGGCCAGTCTCTCACGAGGAAAACACCATCATCCTGAGGCAGCCATCCGACTAGCTGAAGGCTTTCAGGCGGAGAGCTGATGTGTCCCTGAAGGAGGACGGCTTAGCTGTCTCTCCGTCTCAGCGGTGCATCTTCGGGAAAGCCTTTGCTCAGCTCAGATTGGCTCAGGTGGTTGGCCAAGAAGCAAGGGACTTTGGAAATCTCGTTCCAACTTCTGGGCTTCGCACTGGGACTGCATTTGGAAAGAGGACCTGTACAGATGCCGTTAAGGTAAAGCAAGGACACGAGAGCAGCCCTGACTCAATAGGGATGTCATCCTAATGAGAAGAGGACACGAGGACACAGACACACACAGGGGGACAATCGCAGGAACACACAGGGAGGAGACGGCGGCTCCGTGCCAAGGAGAGAGGGCTCAGGAGGAGCCAGCCCTGCCTCCCCTGGACCTCGGACTCCAGCCTCCAAAGCTCAGTGACGATACGGATAGTAGGTTCAGCTTTCCCGCCCGTGGTATGTTGAAAGGGCGGCTGGAACAAATTCATAGAAATGGTAAGAATAGGGACCAGTAGTTAGCGTAATGGCTATGTCGCTGGACTCCCACGTAGTCGACCACGGTTTGCTTCCCGAATCCAGCAGCTTAAAACTCACGCCGGGCGCGTGTGCGTGGGTGCCCAAGATCCCGAGAGGAGAATGGAGGAGAAGGGATTGCGGCGTGGCCATCCCCCCTGGGGGTGATTTCTCGCTTTCTGTCTCTTTGTCTCTCTCTGTTTGCCTGACGAGTGCACGCGCCCTATAGCGAAAACCTCTCCAAAAAAAAAGAAATGGTAAGAATCCATCAAAGTGAGCAAATGAACTAAGTTTTAAAGAAGTTTCCGCTATCGCAGTAAGAAAGTTGGTGATCATAGTTATTCCATTCTACACACATGGATTTACCCAGGAGGAATTACAGATCCCTTTCCAAAACCACGTATTAGCAGAGGAATGATTAGCAGAGGGCTGATCTCACATGATGAGATACGCTTTTCCTTTCGTAAAGGAGAGAGAAAATAGATTCATGATAGTCCCGTGAATGATGGAAAGGGACTGATTTTACTTTAGGTCAACAGAGCTCAGGAATCTTATTTTGTTCACACAGCATCCTGTTTTTAAGGATAGAATCACATCATGAACTGTGCCTGAGGTAACCCCTGGTTCAGCCTTCTCGTTTGCTTCAGCAGAGAACTACAGTCCGATGGCGTTCCAGGTTCCAGTCCACGTTGGAGAAAGGGCTCCTATACACCGTGCTAACATATAGATGCTCTCAGGCCATCCACAAGTTGTCTCGTTTGCAGACTGTGTAACAGACTGTATATTCTCGGGGGAGCAAACTGCAGCACATCTGGTATTTAAAATCATAAGGACAGATTTCTTTTAAGAATTATTTATTTAATTTTATTTATTCATTCATTTACTTTGATTTGACCAGAGAGAGAGACACACAGAGAGAGAGAGAGAGAGAGAGAGAGAGGGAAAGTGAGAAAGCAAGATGCCAGGTGTGGGACTCGAACCACAGTAAGCCATGTGGGAGTGTCCAGTGCCTTAACCACCACGTCTCCTGTGGCCCCAAGAGCAAATTTTTATTTGCCATCATTTCAGCAGGTAGAACAAGTACCGCAAGAGCAGGGACGTGATAGTGGGTACAGTTGTGCTGGTGCAAGACTTCTATGTTTAGCCAGTCAAGTAGAGAGAAACATCTTCCATGGTCTCGTGTACACACTGACAAACTGGGTTCCTGGAGAGAGCTGTAGAATGCTGCCAAAGACACAAAGCCTCCAAAACTGTGTCAGTCACAGTGGAGGAGATTTCTAGAATATCCATTTGGTATCCATGTGTATTTATCATTCAAAGGAATTGCCTATGAACAATAAACACAAGACAGAAAGACAGATGGATAGATAGACAGCTAGATAGGGCACATAGATGGGGACCAGCAGATGGCATCATGGTTACATCTTTGGACTTCTGCATAGTCAACTGTGGTTCAAGTCCTAGACCTGGTGGCTAACTCACACTGGGCATGTGTGCGTGCATGCCCAAGATCCCAAGAGGAGAATGGAGGAGAAGGGACTATGGCTTGGCCATCCCCCTTGGGGGGTGATTTCTTGCTTTCTGTCTCTCTGTCTCTCTCTGTCTGTCTGGCGAGTGCACATGCCCTATAGCAAAAATCTCTCTTGAAAAAAAAAAAGAATCGAAGGATGGATTTATAGATATAGGTATTCAAGTGATAGATACACAGGTAGATAGAGAGATAGATGATGGATAGATGATAGATATAGATGGATAGATAGATAGATCTTAGATAGATGATGCATAGTAGTATATGTAGGTTGGTAGAGATGACAGAAAGAATAGATCATAGATGCTCAGTGGATAGTATAGAAAGATACTAGATGCATGATAGGTGGACAGTACACAGAAATAGATAAATCACCGAGAGATCAGAAACAGTATAGACAGATAGGGTGGGTAGATAGATAGATGATGGACAGATGATAAAATGGGTAGCTGGATGGGTGGATAGATAGATACTAGATAGATGGCACATGCATAGTTCAGCTAAGTAGATAGGGATATGATTGATAGAACAGATGATCAATAGATAGTATAGATTGATATTAGAGGAATGACAATACAGAGGAATAGATAAATTGCTGATAAATAACAGTCTGGATAATAAATGGATTGTATAGATAGATGATAGATATAGAGAGAGGTAGCTAAGTGATAGACGGATGATAGATAGATAATAGTATGGATACACAGGATGGATGGGTAGACAGATGATAGGTAGATGGTAGAATGAGTAGGTAGGATGGATAAATGATAGAATGGATAGACATGATGGATAGACAGATAGATACAGATACTTGCATATCCCAAATGGATCACAGAGACAAGGTTTATGATTACCTTTATTTTTTAAAGATTTATTTATTTATGTAACTCCATTTGTTATGATTATTTTTTAATTTGACCAATGAGACAGAGAGAGAAAGGGAAAGTAATAAAGCAAGCCACCAGGTCCAGGACTCAAACCATGGTTGGCCATGTGGGAGTCCAGCGCCCTTAACCACTATGCCAGCTCCTATGATTTAACTGAAAGACCTGACCATTCACTTTTAAGATAATCATGGTGGAGACTGAATGATGATGAGTTCCAAGCTTCTCTGTATTAGTTCTCCTTTCTTTCTGCGCTGGAAAAAAATCATACCTCCGCTCCATAAGCTCTCCAGTTGTGGGTTTGGCACCTCAGTCTGAGCCATCCACCTGACCTTTCAGCTGATAATTTCATTTTCCCAAGCTATGGAGGTAATAAGGTGGAACTTTGCTAGGAGGCGTTAGAGAGGCACCCCTTGGGGTCCACTGGGATGATCAGGTGTGTTTATTTCTCCCATGAGTGAGAAGATACAGTGAGAGAGAGAGAGAGAGAGAGAGAGAGAGAGAGAGAGAATCCCAGTAGGGTCTTGACCCTGTGATCTAGCCATAACTGCACCAGCTCCAGACCCTACATACAGATGTGCCCGGTATATTCAGAGAGGTCTACAGACACCAGAACTTTCCCATGTCGCTTACCTCACAGAGAGTCGTGTTTATTGCTGAGATGTTATCCAACCCTCACCTCTGAACTCCCTGAAGTTGGCCGGATTACAGATCCTGAAAACAGGAACATTTCCCTATAAAGACATATTTAGGTAACATTTTACTTCCAGGAAAATGGAGAAGATAAAGTTTTTTCTTCCCTCCAACTAAATGCCACTAACCCTTCTGGGCATTATTGTATAAAACAAGCATACAAAGACTAGGAAGAGGGCCATCCCTGAAGCTCTCTGGTTTAATGCTGTGCATAGGGATCCTGATCCCACAAGGCTGGCCACACTTCAAATCGTGGTCCCTGTGGCTTGAAAAACACACTGAGCACACGTGGGCATATGCCCCAAATCCTGAGGGGATGAAGACCAGAGGTAAAGGATTGCGGCAGGACCACATCCCACTGTGGGGTGCTTTCTCTCTCCTCCTCCAACAGCATTTCCCTGATAGCTTCTTGTCTATCAACGTGTGAACATTTTTCCGAAAATACCAATACACTTCCGAAGGATCGGAGGCATCAGTGCCATCCAGATGGCAAAGAAATAAAGAATAAAATGTCCTGTTTCTCTAGGCATAAAGCACAAAGCCGTCACGTACGCTCTGAGAACCAGTTATGGAAATGCAGAAAGCATGAAACAATTCATAATGTTTTAGGCAAGACTTCCTTTGTTCTACTTCTTTCTTCACTGTATTATTGATGGAGTGATCGTTGTAGGTTTGAAGAGCATAAATTTAGAGGTCTGTACTGATTGTCTACAGCTGGGTATGTGCATGATGACAAATTGGAAGATTTATAGCAACACCAATCAGCAAGACATAATAGTTACTTTGGTTTGACATAAAGTGGTTAGTGTAAATTAGGGAGATGAAAATAAATGTGGTCCTATACGAAATATAACAAGATGTATCGCAAACCCATACAAGACACGGAACTCTGTAAAACTTAGTCCTGAAAAATACTGGGGACATCGTAACTCCCAGACACTTTGCTTATTTTACGGAAGTGAAAACCATGCTAAGGAGGATTACTACCTGACTCTGGCCACTAGACAGGTTACCTACAAAAGTTGAGACAGAATGGGGGCTAAAGATGAGAACTTTCCCAAAGACACACGGGAAGGTTCATCTGGGGGTTTTACTTGTTTGTTGGCTTTGTTTTTTGTTCTTGTTATTTTCTATCCCTGCTGATGTTGAAAATTCTAATGACTTTCATTATGAATTCTTTTCTGTAATTTGGCAGAGGGCACATGTGCTGGCTGGAGGGAGGTGGAGTGGACAGTGAGAAAATACCCCCTATGGGGAATGGCCATGCCAAAATCTCTTCTCCATTTCTCATTTTGGGATTTTGAGCATGCACACACCTGTGGCCTGGTGTGTTTTTCAAGTTACTGGGTCCAGGACTAGAACTGCACAGCAGCCATGTGGGATCCAGTCACCTTCACCTACAGACCACTGGTTAACCATATCAATCTCTTTTAATTAGTAAGGAGATGATCAGAATGGCCAGCTAATGACGAGGATAATGTGTATCCTCATCAGAGCCATTAGGGAGATGCATGGTGCCGGACATTCATCCTTCATCCAACCATTTTCTCCAGTTGTTGAACCATCTAATTGTTTAAAGCCGTGTTTGAAGCAAGCCTTTATGAGTTCAAGTCCAGATGGATGTGGGTGTAGAGGGCACGAATGTCTTTCTATTTAGACTTGTCTCCGATCCATTTCCCTAGAGGCTGGGCTGCAGACCACCTTGGGAAAGGAGGGAAGAATTGCTTCCCTATTTCTCTTCTCCTACAGCGTTTTGAAACATTCAAATTCAGCCTTTGTCTTGCACATACCCACAGCAAGACAAAGATTCTTTCCCAATGTGCAGACTGAAGCCTTTATTCGTCAGGTGTTCCAGAGAATGGGATGGTTTTCCAGAACCAATGAAATGGAGCTGGGTGTATGGCCAGATGGACTGGTACATAGATTTGTGATAGATAGAATGGATGGATGATAAATAATAGAGAGATAGAAACGAATAGATGACTAGATAAATAATAGATTAGATAGACAGAAAACATAGATGATTAGATGGAGAGAACTGATAGATTAGAGGTAGATAGGTAGATGATAGATAAAATGGATAGATTATTAGATACATAGACATGTAAATGACAGCTTAGACAGAATAGGTAGATGATCAGATAGATAGGTGGATAGATATGATGGATTATAGCTAGATGATAGAGAAATAAAGGGGATAGATGATAAGATAGAATGGATAGATGTTTAGATAGATGATAGACGGTAGGTAGATAGAATGGATAGATAAAAGATTGGTAGAGAGAGGGACCAGCAGTTAGCATAATGGTTATGTCGCTGGACTCCCATGTAGTCGACCGCGGTTCGTGTCCTGGACCTGGTGGTTTAAAACTCACGCTGGGCGTGTATGCGTGTGTGCCCAAGATCCCAAGAGGAGAATGGAGGAGAAGGGATTGCGGCATGGCCATCCCCCCTGGGGGATTATTTCTCGCTTTCTGTCTCTCTGTCTGGTGAGCGCATGCACCCTATAGTAAAAAAACCTCTCAAAAAAAAAAAAAGATTGGTAGAGAGATAGATAATATAGAAAATGACAGGTAGGTAGATATAGATGATAGATGATAGATGATAGATAGATATGGATAGATAGTTGACAGATAGATATAGATAGAGATAGATAGATGGATAGATAGATGATAGATGGATAGATAGATGATAGATCATAGATGATAGGTGATAGATAGAAATAGATAATAAATGGATAGATAGATAGATAGGTAGATAGAAATAGATGATAGATGGATAGATAGATGATAGATAAATATAGATAGATAGATAGATAGATGATAGGTATAGATAGATGATAGAGATATAGATGATTGATAGATCAATAGATATAAATAGATATAGATAGATAGATACGTAGCTAGAGATAGATGATGGTATAGATACCGATAGATGATAGGTGATATAGATAGATACAGATAGGTAGATGATAGATGATAGATAGATAGATGATAGAGATAGATGACGGAGTCCAATTACAGGAAGCAGATGGTGTTGCAGCAGTGACACGGTGTCCTTAGAGGTACAGCAGGAACACAGAGCTCTTCAATACTGAATCCACACAGGATCCTAAAATCTTGGGTCCATGTCCTGGGGCACCCCTGGGCATGACAGGTGCATGCACGTATGCCCATGATCCTGGTGAGGTGAGGCTCGGGATGAATTATGGCATCAAGGTCCTCTCTCTCTTTTTTTTGAAAAAAAAAATTGATAATAAACCTTAAAAAAAAAGAATTGCTGTGCACAATTACGGACACGGGGAATCCTTTGAAATACTGAAAAAACATTGTCAATGTTGTAAGTCTCTGGTCTGAACACCTGAGAGCCACAGGAATGGATGTACAATGGCAAGGGAAGATGAAGTCCCAACTCAGATCAAATTGGCCCCTCCTCTGCTTTCCAGTTCTGTCTCTCGATGCATTGAATGACATGGACAGGTGGGAGTGGATCTTCTTTACTCACTCTACCCATTCAAACGATCATCTCTTCTGGAAACACCATAACGATACACTCAGGAAGTGACCAGCAGATGGCATAATGGTTACATTACTGGACTCCCACATGGCTGACCGTGGTTCAAGTCCCGACCGAGCCCAGTGGCCTGAAATTCACATCCTGTGTATGTGCATGTGTGCCCAAAATCCCAAGAGGAGAATGGAAAAGGGATTGTGGCATGGCCATGCCAATGCTAAAGAGAAGGAATTGACTTTAATAATTTCATAAAAAGTAAATAAAAAAGAGAAATACTGTTAGCAGAGATAAAGAATCTTTCTTGAGGGCCAGCAGGTGACATGGTTGGTTGGAGGCACTGGATTCCCACGTAGCCAACTGCGGTTCGCATCCCAGACCTGGCAGCTTGCCTTCTCACTTTCCCTCTCTCCCTCTGTGTGTGTATGTGTCTCTCTCTAGTCAAGTTTAAAAGAAAGTAAATAAATAAATAAAGTTAAATAAAATAATTCTTAAAAAAAAGAAGATTTCTTACAGGGGAATAAAAAGAACATGATACCATGACTAATCAGGAAAGCATAATGATTTTGTATATATATGAACCTCATTTCAGAGTTCTGAAAATGTATGAAGTGGGCCCAGCAGGTGTCATAGTGGTTAGGAGGCTGGACACCCACATGGTCAACTGCAGTTCAAGTCCCAGATCTGGACCTTACACTGAGAATGTATGCATTTGTGGGCAAAATCTTGAGAGAAGATTGGAGGAGAAGGGATTGTGAGGTGGCCATCCCCCTGGGGGTGGGGGAGGGGATGATTTCTTATTTTCTGTCTCACTGGCTAGTGCACATGCACTATAGCAAAAAGCAAAGAAAGAAAGAAAGAAGGAAGGAAGGAAAGAAAGGAAGAAAAAGAAAGAAAATGTATTAAGGAAAATTGATATAGCCAAAAAGGCAGAACAGGAAGATTCAAATCATTCAAACCCTTGTGGAAGATCTGAAGATCTTGTTAGAGATTTTAAGGCAGTTTCTCTTGTTCTGATGATTTTTTTTTCTTAAATATCATTTTATTTTGATGCAAACAATTTTTTTTTCTTTTTTTTGAAGAGGGTTTTTTTTTTTTGCTATAGGGCACGTGTGCTCGCCAGACAGACAGAGAGAGACAGAGAGATAGAAAGCAGGAAATCACCCCCCAGGGGGGATGGCCACGCTGCAATCCCTTCTCCTCCATTCTCCTCTCGGGATCTTGGGCACGCACGCACACGCGCCCGGCGTGAGTTCAAGCCGCCGGGTCCGGGACTTGAACTGCGATCGACTACGTAGGAGTCCAGCGACATAGCCATTACGCAAACTGCTGGTCCCTTGTTCTGATGATTTTGACAACTGTAGATTCCAGAATCTCTTTCCCAGAACCCACATTATTTTCCCTTTTCAGTGTAAACTTGTTCAGCAATTAGAATTATGAAACGGTGTTCATATCTCTACCTCCGTACCATATTATAGATGCAACGTTAAAAGAGACAAGGTCAAATTTAACTGTGAGTGCTGGAAGGAAATGAAAACCCTCTCCTGCCACGTTGACATGGAACTCCGACGTTGACTATCAGGGAGAATACTACTCAGTCATTAAAAAAAAAAACAAAAAACAAGGAGACCCTGGCATTTGATAGGAAGTGGACAAAGATAGAAGATTTACTGTTAAGCCAAGCAAAGTGGCTATGAAAGAGAGGCATTGTATATCCCCAGTCAATCTATACGGTGTGCCTGTACTCTATGATAGAAATGGGAAGATTGCAAGGTGTAATAACAGGGAGGGCAACTGTGGATCGTAGAGACGGTATGGAAGAAGGGTGAGCAACACCAGAAGGTGAGAGGGAGAAAATCGAGGGGGAAAAAAAAGAAGCAATGCCTTAAAGGGACACTAATATGGAAGAGTATCTGGTGATAATCGTGTGTGTGGTACTATCTTTGGCTGAACGAGTATACAGTGTATTCGTGATGGGAAAATCCATTTGGTATGCTGTAATGATACACAATGACTAAAGGTAAAAATAAAGAAAGAGAAAAGAAATTAAAAAAGAGAGCGGGAGATTCTCCAAGCCTTATCCTGGTTCTTGTTGGCAAGCTCTCCTTGTTTAGCTGTAGAAATTACAATTATGCAATAGATGTACTATTGCTGGTAATGAGAATTTTATTACCTGGAGCCTGACCCAGCTGTGAAGAAAATGCATGCGACTGACTAATCAGCTTCTATGTTAACATCGGTCTTAAACTGTGATTTTGTTACACATGCTTGGGTGGATTAAAATCTGTGCAAACACCACACGTATGAAATGTGATCTTGTGATCTTATATGCTTATAAAAATTACAGCCTATTTATAGATTATGTATAAAAAATATAGAAATCTCATGAGGCTGCCACCAGATCCTTCCATGACAGCCTCCATCAGCCCTGAGCTTCAACTCAGAAGGGGGTCTAAAGTCAGCCAAGGACTCATGAATTATTACTGTTTTTCTAACCTGTCAGGGGCTAAGAAAAGCCTGAAATAAAAATATCCTACTGCAGGTGTTTTTTTTTCACCCCCCTCAGGACCTCCATTTAGGGACTTTCTAATCTCTCCTGATGGACTTGGGAAAGCTTCAATCAATAGCCCCTCCAGCATGGTGTTTGAAAGAGGGGACCACCCACAGGACTCCAGCCGGCTTCTCCTCATCCTGCTTCCCAAGGGCAAAGGATGTCAGCTTAAAAGCTAAGAGAGTTAAATTTTACTTCCTTTTTCTCTTAGACAAGGACATGGCCGTGCACACAGGAGTGCTGTCCTTGGAAACCCTGCCACTTAACGCTTTGTGATGCAAATTAATTAAACCTAAAGAAGTACGTTGATGGGGGCTGGCAGGTGGCGTGGTGGTTAAGGTGCTGAACTCCTACATGGCTGAATGCAGTTCGAGTCCTGGATCTGGAGGCTTGCTTTCTCACTTTCCCTCTCTGTCTCTGTCTCTCTCTGGTCAAATTAAAAAGAATAACAGTAATACTAAATTAAATGAAAATCATTTTTTAAAGAAGTACATGGATGGTTTAGAATTTTGCAAAACACAAATGCTTGCTTCACATGTTGCAGTTCATCAAACACATGAACACATGAGATACACGGACAGGGAAGGTTATTTGTTTTTCTTGGCCAGAGAAGGGGTACACACACCAAAGAAAGAAGGGGAGAAAGCACCCCCTGATGGGAACTCGAAGCATGGTCGGCTACATGGAAGTTCAGAGACATAGCCATTATGTCAACTGCTGGTCCCCTAAATTACATTCTTAAATTGAAGCATTTGCTTTTGCGTATGTCCTGCAGAAAATTAATATCCCCGAGGCCCGCAGTGGACTCCTATGTACTCAACCGTGGTTTGAGTCCCAGACCCGGTGGCTTAAACTCATGCTGGGCTCGTGTGCGTGTGTGCCCAAGATCCTGAGAGGAGAATGGAGGAGAAGGGATTGCGGAGTGGCCATCCCCCCTGGGGGGTGATTTCTCTCTTTCTGTCTCTCTGTCTCTCTCTGTCTGTCTGGCGAGTGCACATGCCCTATAGCAAAAAAAAAAAAAAAAAAAAAAAATGCAATTTAGAAAACATGCACTTTTCACTTTACCCGTAGGTTCAGTCCAATTCTCACACAGCTACAGGGTCAGCTTGAATACATGAATTGCACCTCTGCGAAACCTTGGCGTATTATTTTAAGCCAGTGTGTTACATGCAATGTTAATCCCATTTTAATGACAGGCATTTTGGGAAGTCCATGTTTTTAAATGCCTTCCTGCGAATGACACGCACACTCAGGTGGTGCTACACTCGTCTCTGCCAGTTTAATTCTGACCTCTTCCACTCTACTTGGTGCTCAGTGCTTATCCCCAGCAGTATTGAGAGTTGAGTGAAGAGTTCCTGACGTGCATTTTAACTGTGCTTCACACACGTACTGTGGCTCTCCTGAATTCAAGAGCTAGGACAGCGACTCGCTTACCAACCTCAGAAGAGACACAACTTCTTTTTTTAGATTATTATAAACTTTATTTATTTATTTAATTTTTTGAAAGAATCATTTA
This sequence comes from Tupaia tana, assembly GCA_026018925.1. NCBI lineage: Eukaryota > Metazoa > Chordata > Mammalia > Scandentia > Tupaiidae > Tupaia > Tupaia tana. The sequence goes on along the minus strand of JAKSZU010000031.1, from coordinate 11,208,840 downwards.
TTTTTTATTATTTATTTATTTATTTTAATTTGACCACAGAGGACAGAGTGAAAGAGTGAGAGAGAGAGAGTGAGAAAGCAAGCCATCAGGTCTGGGACTCGAACCACGGTTGGTCATGTGGGAATCCAGCATCCTTAACTACCGTGCCACTTGCTGGCCCCAACTTTATTTATTTATTTTTTTAACTTGACCAGAAAGGAACAGAGTGAGAGAGAGAGAGCGAGAGAGAGAGAGAGAGAGAGAGGGAAAGAGAGAGAAAGTAAGCCACCAGGTCCGGGACTTAAACCACAGTCGGTCATGTGGGAGTCCAGTACCCTTAACCACCATGCCACCTGCGGGCCCCTGTGAAACACAACTATTTTTAAAGTCCTCTTCTCCATCCCTCTTTTGTAAAAAATGAACAGACATAAAGAGAGCTTCACCTGCGTGGTAGAGACTCAGACATCACCCAGGGTTCCCAGACTCTTTCTCTCGCCTTGCGCTGTCTGTGAGCGATGGTGCAATTTCATTAGTGATTGTTATTTACAGTACATGGCATCTGAAAGGTGCAAGAGTTTGCTGAGTAGGGGCTGGAGTAAAAACACAGCCTAGGGAACCAGCAGTTAGCATAATGGCTATGTCACTGGACTCCCATGTAGTCGACCGCGGTTCGCATCCCGGACCCGGTGGCTTAAAACTCTGGGCGCGTGTGCGTGCGTGCCCAAGATCCCGAGAGGAGAATGGAGGAGAAGGGATTGCGGCGTGGCCATCCCCCCTGGGGGGTGATTTCTCGTTTCTGCCTTTGTCTCTCTCTGTCTTTCTGGTGAGTACACGCGCCCTATAGCGAAAATCTCTCAAAAAAAAAAAAAAAAAAAAAAAGAAAAAAGAAAAAAAGAAGAAGAAGAAAAAAAAAAAAAACACAGCCTAGTGCAGTCATTTCTTTGAGGGGAAAAGAAAAAGTAGCTAATTGATTATGACTCGAATTAAACTGCTTCTTGTGTTCAGTCGAATACTTTCTTGTCGGAAAACACAGACAATAAAAATGTATGATGTTGCAGCTTACACAAATATGGTGGGTAAGAGTGTGCGACTCCTTGGGACTGGCATGTGGCACGGTGGTTAAGGTGCTGGACTCCCACACGGTCAACCATAGTGTGAGGTTTGGACCTGGCAGCTTGCTTTCTCACCTTCTCTCTCTCTGTATGTCTCTCTCTCTCTGTCTCGCTCTGGTGAGCACATATGCCCTATAGGAAAAAAAAAAATTTAAGTCATCATAAAAAATTAAATAAATAATTCCTTCTAAAAATTTAAAGAGAGAGTCCAACGCCTTCATATGAGGGAGCAAGGAACTTCTTAAATTGAAACTCAGGGTAGCTAAACCATCTGTTGAGAGTCACTGAGCAAATCATTAGTTGACACATGGAAAAGGGCCCGGGGGACTCATCTTGGTCAAAAGTCCTCTTACTTCATGTTCCTTTTTTTTTTTTAATTTGCCAGAAGGCATGGGTACTGGCCCAAGGGAGACAGAGATACAGACAGAGACAGGACAAGTGAGAAGCACCCTCTTCTCAGGATGGTTGGCCGTGCTACAATCTCTTCTCCTCCATTCTCCTCTCAGGACTTTGGGCATGCACGCACACGCACACGCACCCAGAATGCTTTTCAATTTGATGGTCTACACTGGAGCTGCACAGTCAGCCATGTAAGGATCCAACCACCTTTACCTCTGCACCACTGGCTAGCCTACACCTGGTTACTTTTAACATAAGTAGGAGCAGATTGGACCAACGGAAATAATAATATTAATAACAGCATTAGCCTAGTGGTTAAAGAGCCAGATCCAACATGGCCCTGGGAGCTTGACAAATAGGGTGGGTGCATGCGTGTGCATGCCCCAGATCCCAACAGGATGGAGAAAAGGAGGGACAGGGGTTGCAGCATGGTCCCTTCTTCCACCACCTCTATGTCTCTCTCTGCATCCATATGCACACTTTGGTAAAATTATAATCACAATTATAGCTCTCACTCAAGGGCCACAGACTATTTTACATATTTTATTCACTCTTTTCACATTGCCTTTTTTTTATAAAGGATTTTGCCTTAGGGCATGTGTGCTCGCCAGAGAGAGAGACAGAGACAGTGAGAGGGAAAGTGAGAAATCACCCCCAGGGGGGACAGCCATGTTGCAATCCCTTCTCCTCTTGAGATTTCGGGCACGCACATACATGCATGTGGTGTGATTTTTCAAGCCACCAGGTCCAAGACCCGAACTGCAGTCGGCCATGTGGGGATCCAGCATCCTAGCCCCCACACCGCCTGCTGGCCCCTGAGTAGGTAGATTTTGTTATGGACCTGTTTCAAGCCTTTGCCAACTTCCATGCCTGTACTATTATTTTTACCCTTTGTCCAAACAACGTGTATCCCTCAAGCTATTCATTAAACCGTGCCTGGATCATTTTCCCTCCCACCATCAGTAATTTGTAAGTCTTCATGTCATAGGCATCTTACGGACTCTTGGATACCGACAGACAAATGACGTTCTCTGTGTCTGGAAATCGATCACCCCTCGTAACACTAATATAAATGTATCGAGGACGCTGTGGCATTTATTCCTTTATCCATTCACCCAGAAAGCAACTGTTTTATCTCTCTCTAAGCTCTGTAGTGTCGGGGGTGGGGGGTTAGCTAGGACCTGGCTTCTCAGCACCTACACAGAGCTGTTTGGAATCTCAAATACCAGAATCGGACATCTGCCTGTATGACTCATTTGGGTGTGTCTGTTTGGGGTCTATGCCCTATACTCGGTTACATTGTTCATTTAATTTAATTTAATTTAATTTAATTTATTATTGAATTTGCTGCAGGGCATATGTGCTCACTAGAGAGAGACAGAGAGAGAGAAAGTGTGAATGAAAGCTGCCAGGTCTGGGACTCAAACTGTAGTTGGCCATTTGTAAATCCAATGGCTTGACCACTGCACTCAATAATGATTTTGTTTGTTTGTTTTTTGGAGAGGTTTTTGCTATAGGGTGCGTGTGCTCGCTAGAAAGACAGAAAGAGACAGAGAGGAATGGAAGTCTTTCAAGGAAAACAGCATTCTGTGTATCTAACAGATAGCATGGTGGTGAAGGGAGCTGGATCCCACACAGTTGACTGTGCGGTTCAATTCCCAGGCCTGGCAGCTTGAAAAATATGCTGGTTCTTTCTGTGTGCATGCCAAAAACCTCAAGAAGAGAATGGAGGAGAGGGTCTTGTGGCACGGCCATCCCTGCTCTGGGGTGGTTTCTCACTTTCCTTATTTCTCTTTGTCTCTCTCTTGTGAGCACACAGACCCTATAAAAAACTTTTTAAAAAAGAAAACACTGCTCTGTACATTTGATAAAGATATGTAACTCCCAATGGAAAGCTACCATAGTAGTCTTGCGCAGTGACTTCTCAACATCTTTTTGGTTACACATGTTGTTTGATTTGGGGTGATTACACCAATATTTTTCCTATGGACTTTTCCGTTTTGCCCATGCTATCAAGTGTATGTTTATGTAGCTTATTACCAAAATCATTTAGAGGAAATGATCCCAGGACCAGCAGGCGGTGTAATGGTTATGTTGCTGGACTCTCATGTAGTTGATTATGGTTCACGTCCTGGACCCCGTGGTTTAAAAAACTCATGCTGTGTGTGTGTGCGTGTGTGTGTGTGTGCGTGCCCAAGATCCAGAGAGGAGAATGGAGGAGAAAGGATTGTGGCATGGTCATTCCCCCGGGGGGAGATTTCTTGCCTTTTCTCTGTCTCTTCAGTGAGCACAAGTGCCCTATAGCAAAAAAAAAAAAAAAAAAAAAAAAAAAAAATCTCTTAAAAAAGTAAAAGAAAAGAAATGGCTCATACAAACTTAATTACGGAAGCCAAGGACTGCTCTGGGAAACCCAAAATGATATACTTAGTGATCTAAAGTAGGTTGAGGAAGAAAAGTTTCTAAAGATCCCATATTAAGAAACATAAGCAGGGGAACCAGCAGTTAGTGAGTTAGCATAATGGCTATGTCTCTGGACTCCCACGTGGTCGACCGCGGTTCGCGTCCCGGACCTGGTGGCTTAAAACTCATGCCGGGCGCGTGTGCGTGCGTGCCCAAGATCCCGAGAGGAGAATGGAGGAGAAGGGATTGCGGCGTGGCCATCCCCCCTGGGGAGTGATTTCTCGCTTTCTGTCTCTCTGTCTCTCTCTGTGTGTCTGGCGAGCGCACGTGCCCTATAGCAAAAACCTCTTAAAAAAAAAGAAAAGAAAAGAAACATAAGCAGGTGTTGATGAAACCAGACATAAGCACAATTTACTCATAACATCTCAAGATTCACATCGTATTTCTATCATTTTCCTATGGAAATGGAAGTGGATGCTTAATGCAGAGGAAGGCCCTCTCTTCAGTTCTATGAAGGCTGAGAGAAGAGAGGAAGCTACAGAAGGAAAATTTTCTAGCTAGCAGAGGTTGGTTTATGAGGTTGGAAAGAAGACACCATCCCCATAACAACATCGTGCAAAATGAAGCAGAAAGTACGGATGGGGAAGCTATAGAGTTATCCAGGAGATGTAGCTATGATCATTATTGAAGGGAGTAGATGAAAACGACACATCTTCAATAATTCCAGTGCAGACTAAATAGCTTTATGTGTAGTGGGAGAAGATCCCTGTAGGACTTTCGTAGCTAGAGGAGAAGTTAATGCCTAGTTTTGAACCTTCAAAGGCTAAGCTGGTTCTCTTGTTAGAGGAAAATGCAAGTTACGACTTTTTTTTTAAAAAGAGAAATATTTTCTATGGGGTACGTGTGCTTGCCAGAGAGACAGAGAGAGACAGAGAGACAGAAAGCAAGAAATCACCCCCCAAGGGGGATGGCCACTCTGCAACCCCTTCTCTTCCATTCTCCTCTTGGGATTTTGGGCACACACGCACACGTGCCTGGCAGGAGTTTTAAGCCACCAGGCCTGGGATTCGAACCACAGTTGACTATGTGGGAATCCAGCAATATAACCATCATGCCATCTGCTGGTCCCAATGTGACTTTAAATTGAAGCTGATACTTAACATTCTGAAAATTCTAGGGCCCCTCAAGAATTTTACTTAATCTAATCTGCATGTACTTTGTAAAGGAACAACAAAGCCTGGAAAACAGCACTTTTTTTTTTTTATAGCATGCTTTATTGAATATTTTAATCCCACTGTTGAATATTCTGTTCAGGGACCAGCCCTTTACATGGTGACTAAGGTGATTAGATCCCATATGGCCAAACTCACTGTTTGAGTCCCAGACCTGGTGGCCTGTAAGACACTGAGGATGTGTGTGTGTGAGTATGCCCAGCCTCCTGAAATAGAGGAGAAAATCTTGTAGTGTGGTCGTCTCCCATAAGGGATGCTTTCCCCATTTATCTCCCTCCCCTTTCTGTCTCTCTTTCTCTCTCTGGTGAGCACATATACCCTCTGAGAAATGTAAAACCCACAAACTACTGCTCAGAAAAAAAAAATTACTTTCCAAATATTACCACTCACTTTCAATGTATTTTGTCATCTGAGAACTCTGATGGACGTGTGAAAGATTAACAATGTTGTCATGTGTGCTACTACAACCTCCACCCCACAGCACGTGGATCAAAGGCAGATTGTGACTTTCGTGTATGATCATTTGAAACAGTATTTATTTTACAGGGCTCTAGCTTCCATAAGTATTTATTTCGCTCATGAATCTGCCAAAGCAAATGGAAAACTTCCTGGGAAGGATTCACCGATCTAGATTCCATCCAGGAGAATGATGGATAAGAGGAGGTGAAGATAGCCACTCTAACGGGAACATGGAAGAAGTTTTTTTTCCCATCTTCCTGGCTACATTTGAGCAGTTCAAGATTTCAGTGGAAAAAATAACTGCAGATATGATGGAAAGACCAAGAGAGCTCTAATTCCAACTGGAGCCTGAAGATGTGGCTGACTCGCGGCAATCTTATGATCAAACCGCAGCGGACATGCATTGCTTCCTATGGATGGTAAAACTTCCATGGATGTGAGTTGCTTCCTACGGATGAGCCAAGTGTGTGTTTACCTTTTTACTTTCTTGCAATGGAAAGGGTTTTTTGAGAAGATACTTTTTAACATTGCTGAAATGACAAGGTAGGACTTAAGACTGTTACATGAACTTATTTGACAAAGCCACTCCGGGTTTTGAGAGCCTGGACTCTCCCAATTGGAGTGAAGTTCCAGTGTGGGTGGAATGGTAGCCACCATCTTGGTCACGAGCCACAGAGAAATCTCTCATGGAAGTAAGGGCCCACCATTGACGAGGCGAACTTCATTGTTGTCCTGTTTTTAAAAATTGCTATAGCAACTCAACCTTTAGTTACTGATACCCTAATTGGACGGCAACCATCAACACTGAGGCAAACCCCTCCACCTAGAAAAAGGTTATGACTTGGGGCCAGCAGGTGGTGTGGCAGTTGAGGCGCTGGACTCCCACACAGCCAACTGCAGTTCAAACTGTAGACCCGGCAGCTTCTATTCCTCTCTCTGTCTTTCCAGCCTAGGAGTTCCTTGGAAACAGAATCTAAGGTGTTACTCTGGTTCAGACGCTTATTCATAGACCAATCACATGAGACCAAGCCTTGGAATCTTACTTAGAAAAACATGGGTGCACAAGAAAGAGACTCAACATGACTGCGGAGTAGGGCAAAACAATTTCTAGAAGACATGATAAGTACTAAACCAATGAAGATGTGCTAACCCAAGATAGAAGCAAAGTATTAAAAGAATCAAATAATCAGTGCCAGCCGGTGGTGTGGTGGTGAAGGAGCTGGATTCTCATATGACTGATGTTGAGTGAAGTCCTGAAGCTGGAGGTTTGAAAATCATGCAAGGTGTTTGTGCATGCATGCCAAAAATCTCAAGAGGAGAATGGAGGAGAAGGGGTTGCAATATGGCCTTTCCCCCCCGGGGTTGCAATATGGCCTTTCCCCCACAGGAGTGATTTCTCTTTCCCTCCCTCTCTCTCTCTCTCATGAAAGCACATGTCCTATGGCAAAAAAAAAAAAAAAAAAAAAAAAAAAAAAAGAGTGACTCAAATTACATTCAAATTCATTTTAAATGAGAGAGGAAAAAGAAGAGGAAGAAAGATATCATACATTGCCTACGTACTAGTTCCCTGTTATTCTGTATTAGTCTATTATTGTGAAACTAAAAGTACTTACAACTAAGTAATCCATACAGAATAGAGGTTTATTTGCCTCATGATTCCGGTAACTGGAAAGTCTAAAAGGATGAGTCCAGCATCTGGCTGGTTTGTGGTGTTATATCACAACCTGGCAGGAAGGAGCAGGAGAGGAATAAAAATAATGATAATGACAAATTATATATACAAGCTGCATATAGGCAGCTGTATTTAGAGAAAGAGAGAAAAAGGAAACAGATTGTTGACATCCTCTGTTTGTCTTTGCCATGCTTCCACCCAATTAGATGGTGTCTTTCCATTAGACTCCACCCCTTCTCACCACTTCCCAAAGTCATTACACTTGGGACCAAGCTCTTAGATCCTGAACCTTTGGGGGGGGCAGAAGTTATTTGTCCAAACCATTTTCGAAACCACAATATGTAGTGAGCATTGAAAGCAACAAAGACACGTCAACCGGGATATCATTAAAATGTTAGGAGAGTCGAATCACAGCCAAATTCATCCCAAATGGGAACAGAAAAGTAGCAGAGATGCCATATATTGCTTGTGTGCTATTTACACTTTTAGCCTTTTTAACAGTCGCGTACACGCACACATACAAAAATTATCCCCACGGTGTCTGTGAAGACTCGGTGGCTCTGGTCATAACAGGAGGAATTTAGGTTGCTAAAATGCAAAGGTGACAGCTGCACATTCTAGTAAGTGACAGAAAAATCCCCAACAGGCACACGGAGGGGCATGTACCATCCTCCCCTCATGATGAAAGTGAAGCAGTAAAATTGCTATGTGCACTGCGTATAAAACACAGCAATGCAATCTGGCCATAACGCCCCCACAGAATACCAAGCAGCAGCTGCAGCTGCCGGGGCAGTGACAGATGTGACATTTGAAGACATCTCTGTGCACTGGGATTCAAGAGTTCTTTTCCAAGCCCAGTATCTGTGTGGTCTCGAGCTCATTTTCCTCATCATATTTGCTAGGACATATGGCCCCGTCCGGTGACGTCGCAGAGAGGAATGACATGGGTAAAGATAAGGAAGAAGCCTTGGTGGGTGCTTGAACAGATCAGGAGAGGAATAAAAATAATGATAATGACAAATTATATAATGATTCCTAATTATACATTAATTTGTAAGAATCACAGCTTTGTTACTTTAGGAAGAGCTGCCTTTGACGGGCTATTTGGTTCTTTCCTAAGAGTAAGAGACACTCAGAGAGAGAGAGAGAGAGAGAGAGAGAGAGAGAGAGAGAGAGAGAGAGAGAGAGAACAAGCAAACACATACCCCCAACAATAATCTGCATCCCGAATCTTTCCAGACAGCCAGAATTATCAACGTGTGTGTGCCTGGTGTGTACAAGACACTGCAGAACCCAACGCACGGTCTTTCCTAAGGATCCAGCAGCACTTGGCAGTAGTTAACACTGTGTCACCGAGCTGTTATCTTATTTATTTATTTATCTATCTATCTTTCTGTTTATTTATTTATTTATTTGTCAGAGGGTGTGTGTGCTTGCCAGAGAAGAAAGACAGCAAGAAACATAGACAGGGAGAGAAAGAGAGAGAGAATGAACTCCCCAGTGAGTTGTGGTCACACCACCATGACGTCTTCTCCATTTCTCCATACTGTTGGGATTTCTCCATACTGTTGGGATTTAAGTCATGAACACACAGGAGCTTAGTGTGGCTTGCTTTTTGTTTTCCTTTTTAAGAGCTCTAGGGCATGTGCCCCTGCAGGAGAGACAGAGAGACATAAGGTGAGAAATCACCCTCCCCCACCAGGGAGAAGAGCCACGCCACAATCCCTTCTCCTCCATTCTCTTCTCAGGATCTTGGGCATGCATACACACGTGCGTGACATGAGTTCTAAACTTCCCTGTCCAGAACTGGAACCGTTATCAACTATGTGACAGTCCAGAGATGTAACCATTGCACCATCTGCTCGCACCAGAGCCCAGTGTGATTTTCAAGCCACCAGGGCTGAGATTTGAACTGTGCTCAGTGATATGGTATCCAGCTCTCTCAACAAGTAATCTACAAGGCCAGTCCTATGATGATGCATTTGCTTTTATTTCTGTTTTTTTCAGAGAGAGATGTTTTGCCTTGGAGCCTGTGCACTTGCCAGAGAGACGTAGAGAGACAGAGAGACAGAAAGTGAGAAATCACCCCCAGGGGGATGGCCACACCGTAATCCCTTCTCCTTCACCCTGATGTGTGTGTAAATTGTGAGCCAATGTATGGCTACATCCTTGATTTTTAATTAACGTATTTCCAGTGCTTCTATGTCAGACGCTCAAGATGTGTCTTTCTGAGAGTCAGTGAACATAAGCGTGGGTGAAATCTTTCTAAATACATTTGAAGTATCTCAACATAGATCAGACTGCATGGTGTTTATTTCTCTCCCAGATGAAGCAATGTATACTGGAAATTTACCTCTTTATGAGGATTTATATAAACTGGAAGTCCTTGCACTCCAAACAATATTATTTATTATACAGCAGATGACGTGCAGAGAGATATAGTGAAGTTAACTAAAAGATAAATGAAACGCTCGAACCATCTGTTTTTGTACGATAGATATAATCTTTCATAATTCATTCCAAAGCCAATTTCCATAGTAACACAATATTTTTTAAAAATATCCTGACCCATCAAGTGGCAAGTCCTCAGTCATGAGCCAGCAGCAGTCGTTAGTGAAGCTAAAAATAAACCCTGTGTTTTGGCAAAATAGTCTCATATAAGCAAATCCAAGTTTTTGCAAAATGTGGTTTTGAAACAAATGCTTTGATAGAATTCTTATTATCCAGATGCATAAAATGTATCATGATATATTTGAGGCCAAGTAATTTTATGATATTCAAAGTAGTGGAATGTTAAGGACATTTTCTGGTTTGTAACACCCATACCGACCGAGCTAAATTCCCATTTTCTGTAGTCAGTGGGGTTAGTTTTCAACACATTATTGGAATGTTAACATTTGTCGCTTTTGCTGCCTTCTTTTTAAATAAATCTCCTTACACCCACATATCCCATTTTTGTAATTACAGCTAAGATATTGGACAGGAGGTTTCACTAGAACTAAGCTTCTTTGCCAGCCTATCTCCATTTGAAGGTAAGAATTCTCGGTTCTAAATACTTTTTAAATGAACCATTCATCTCGGACGGAAACATTTTGAGTATTTCAAGTCATTTGTCAGGAAATATCGAGGAATACATGTTCTATCCAATCAGTCTTCTCCACACCGCTAAATTACTATCTATTTACAAGGATTTACTACGTCTTTCCATTTTCCAGGACTTCTAAATCTCCCCTATTTAACCGTTGTCCCTTTTTCTGATTTGTAGAGAAACTTATCCAGACCCTAACCAAATGTCTTTCCCACTTTTCCATCTCCTCCAAAGTTGTCTTGTCTTTGCAATGTCCTTATCACCTCCGCGTGAGAACTAAAATCTTCACTTTGAGCATTTACACAATTTTTTGACCACAAAATCTGTGCTATGAAACTAGTTTTTTTTTTTAGATACCTTTATTTATTATTATTATTATTATTTTCTAATTTGACCAGAAAGAGACAGAGAGAGAGAGGGAAAGTAAGAAAGCAAGCTACCAGGTCCGAGACTCGAACTGCAGACAGTGGGAGTCCGGCACTTTTAATCACCATGCCACCTGCTGGCTCTCAAAACTGTTTTTTAAAAAAGAATAACTATGCCAAACCAAACTAGTCATAATCTTTTACCCCCAAATTAGGGACACCCATGATTCCATCCTTTTACATAGACTCTTCAAACATGTTTGTTAGAAATATCTGATGTTCTACAGTAATTTATAATTTCTTAATCCTTGCTCTCTTGAGAAATAGTCTCAATCTGGATAGTACAAAATTCCGTGTTCACCTCACACTTAACTCATATGACCATCAGTTTCTCTCCCCCCCCATATGGTATGTGCGCTCAGCAGAGAGAGACCAAGAGAGATGGAGACAGAGAAAGTGAGAAATCACTCCTCAGGGAAAACGGCCGTACCACAATCCCTTCTCCATTCTCCTCTTGGGGTTTTGGGCATACACACACTTGCACCTGGTATGATTTTCAAGCTGCTGGGTCCAGGTCTCAAACCACAGTCAGCTTTGTGGTAATCCAACACCATAGCCACCACTCCACCTCTGGCCTCACGCTGACATATTTTAATCCAAGATACTGCAGTAATGATACAAAATTGGGTTATAATGTTTTATCCTAAAGGATTCTGCGTGCATTGGAATTATATCCTGCACCTTTAACCACCATGCCATCTGCCAGCCCCTGGCTTTTATAAATTTAATTTTATAACTTTGTATTTGTATTAATTTTTGTACATCTTTTTGGTGTATGATATGGTATTTCCAAGTAGTGTGTGACGATGAGATCAAGGATATTAACTTATATGTCATTTTCAACAAAGAATCTTAAATTCTTTTGTCTGTTAGGTGCTTTTGTCCTGAGACTTTATAGATATTGATTCTGTTTTTCCTAGTTTATTTTTTTCTTTTTTTTTTTACACTTGATCACTGTACATCTTTGTTTTTTTTTTGGAGAGATTTTCGCTATAGGGCGCGTGCGCTCGCCAGACAGACAGAGAGAGACATAGAGACAGAAAGCGAGAAATCACCCCCCAGGGGGGATGGTCCCACCACAATCCCTTCTCCTCCATTTTCCTCTCGGGATCTTGGGCACACACACACTCATGCCCAGCGTGAGTTTTAAGCCACTGGGTCCGGGACGCGAACCGCAGTCGACTACGTGGGAGTCCAGCAACATAGCCATTACGCTAACTGCTGGTTTCCAATCACTGTACATCTTTATAGCATACAAAACTATGCTCCTGGACTGGTAGGTGGCACAGTGGTTGTGGTGCTGAACTCCCACATGGTTCTTGGGGTTTAAGTCCTGGACCTGATGGCTTACTTTCTCACTTTCTCTTTCTCTCTGGTCAAATAAACATAAAAATAATAATAATAATAATAACACATAAAATTAAATAAATTCATAATTCTTTAAATAAATAAATAAAATTTAAAAATCAAAACAAATCAGCACCACATATTAGTGCAGTCAAAAATATCACCAAATACATTATCATCACCAGATAATTTTCCATTTTTGTGTCTCTTACATGTTTTGCTTCTTTTTCCACTGGATTCTCTCCTTATCCTCCCCTACTTCCCACCCCCTCCCACATTGTCTCTGGTACCCACAGTTGCTCTCCATACTTTTACACCTTCCAGTCTTTCAGTGTCCGCCATGGAGTGCAGACATTCAGTATATATTGAGTGGGGATATACAGTGCCTCTCTTTCATAGTGTGGCTTGCTTCTCTTAGCATTGAATCTTCCATATGTGTCCACTTTCTATCAGATATCAGGGTCTCCTGCTTTTATTATGACTGAGTAGTATTCCATAGTGTGTATGTGCCATACTTTTTTGATCTATTCATCTATCCTTGAGCAGTTGGGTTGATTCCATGTCTTAGCCATTGTGAATAATGCTGCAATAAACATGGATGTGGAAGTGCTTTTTGGACTGAGTGCATTCTTATCCTTTGAAGGATAAGAATGGAGTGGAATGGCTGGATCAGATGGTAGTTCTATTTGTAGATCTTTGAGGAACCTCCATATTTTTCTCCACAGTGGCTGGACTAATTTACATCCCCACTAACATTTACCAATTTCTATAAATTTAACATTTTGGAATCCAAAGTTTACTGATAACAGAGACTACTAAAGATGACAGACAGACATGAGAATGCATGCAAACAAGGCACATTGGTTATGATATGGTATACCACAGCAGGGTATAAAAAAGAACAGTGCTAATCCTGTATACATATCTCCAAACAAACAACCTGGTAGAACAAGTACTGAAGGCACACATAATGTAAAGGGCTTTTCTGAAGATGACAAATATACTGATACCCTTGATTTGATTATTATACACCATATGCATGCTTTTAAAAACCATATTTTAGAGGCCAGCAGGTGGCATGGTGGTTAAGGTGCTGGACTCCCACAGTGGCTGACTATGGTTTCGGTCCTGGACCTGGTGGCTTGCTTTTTCACTTTCTCTCTCTCTCTGGTGAGCAAATTAAATAATGATAATGATAACAATAATAAATAAAGTTAAATAAAGAATAAAAACAGATGATATACTAGTTTCCAGAGATAGAAAATGTTAACAATGTAACCCACTCTGGAAAATTCCAGAAATGACAGGATTTTTGGACAGTGCTCTGCAGATATTTAAATTGAGGAGTCCTCAGAGACTGGCTTCAGGAGACATTTTATTCTGTGCTTTGGGAGGGATGACGATGATGACAGCCAATGGAAAAATGCATGTTATAGAGGGAGAGACAGAGAATCTCTGTGTCTCTATGCCATCTGCTGGTTCGCTTTTTGTTTTGTTTCATCATTAAGAAGTATTTCTGGGCCAGCAGGTAGCCTGGAGGTTAAGGCAGCTGGATCCCACATAGCCGATTGTATGGTTCTAGTCCCAGATCCAGCAGCTTTAAAAGCATGCCAGGTACTTGTGCATATGTGCCTCAAATTCCAAGAAAAGAATTGAGGAGAAGGGGTTACCATCCTTCCGGGTGGTATTTTTTTCTTTTTTTACTTTCTTTCTGTCTCTCATTGAGTGCACACACTCTATGGCAAAAATCTTAATAAAAAGAGTATTTCTTAGAGACGGACTAGCAGAAGTCGCTTGGGTAAGGGTTGATACCAAAGTATTGATCCCCGAAGCTCTGAAAACGTAAACCTTTCTGTGGCTTTTTCTTTCTTAGCAGTGGCACTGCTGAGACTCCAAAACCATGTGGTATGAAGTGAAGGACTTTTCTCTGGCTGGAGGCAAACTCCTTAACCTCTGAGGTCCTGAGGAGAATCGCTTATCTTACATCTCATTTCCCCCAGGCTTTGACATGTGTCCATTCCAACAACCCTCTGTTGGGTATTATGTTACAATTTCAAAGAATGTCACGATGCATGGTTACAATGATGGTTTTTTATCATCTCTAGCTGAGTATTACTTACCCACAATTTTGCCGTCTGTAACTTCAGTTACTAGCAGTCCATCGCTGCTAGAGAGGGACTGCATTGACGTCATCTTTTCTTGTATATTGTTATAATTGTTCTATTTTATTATTTATTACTATTAATCTGTTAGTGTGCTTAATTTATTTTTTAATAATTGTTTTATTTAAATTAATTTATTTTAATTTGGCCAGCTGGGGGAGAGAGAGAGAGAGAGAGGAGAGAGAGAGAGAGAGAGAGAGAGAGAGAGAGAGAGAGAGAGGAAGCCACCAGATCTAGGATTTGAACCGCAATCAGCCATGTGGGAGACCAGTGCCCTTAACCACCCTACCACCAACCGGCCCCAGTGTGCCTAATTATAAACTTTATCATAGGAATGCATGTCTAGGGAAAAAAACAGTCTATAAGAATCCTAGAATGTGACCCTTGTCAATAACAGGAACTAATATAGCATTTTTCTTTTCTTTTCTTTTCTTTTCTTTTCTTTTTTTTTTTTTTTTTTTTTTTTTTTTAATTTGCTACAGGCATGCACACTGGCCAGAGACAGACAGGCAGAGAAGGGGAGAAAAAGGGAAAGTGACAAATCACCCTCCCACCTCAGAGAGGATGGCCATACTGCAATCCCTTCTTCTCTACTCTCCACTTGGAGTTTTGGACCTACACACACACACATACTTGCATTGTTTTTCAAGCTACCTGGTTTGGGATTTGAACCATGCAGTTGACCATGTGGGATCCGGCCACCTTCAGCACCACACCACCAGCTGACCTCCTCCCATTTGTTTTTTCTAAAAAGTATGAGAAAACTTATGGCCCTGTTCTGTCAGATCTGTGTAAAAAAATCTGTCTATGATGGAACTTTAAAGGTTTATGTAAAAGTGGAATTAAAGTACAGGTTTGGGATCAGCAGAGGATGTAATGGTTGCATCGCTGGACTCCCACATAGTTGACCATGGTTCGAATCCCGGACCCAGTGGCTTAAAACTCACCCCCGGCACGTCTGCATGCCCAAGATCTGGAGAGGATAATGGAGGAGAAGGGATTGCAGTGTGGCCATTACCCTGGGGGGGGGGGGATTTCTCGCTCTGTCTCTGTCTCTCCAATAACAAAAATTTCTCTATTAAAAAAGCTTTTTGGGTTTGTTTTGGGTATGTCTGTGTGTGCGAAAACCTCTGGAATCCATGTATAGTTTTTTGATCTTACTCATTTTTTATGAACATAGTGAAAATTTCCTGTATGCTCTTTTCATTAAGTACTTAACAAATAAACAATAAGAGAGGAGACAGGAACTGTTGCTTCTCTGTCATCATGGAAGCCCAATGGAAGGCCAAGTTCCTCTCTGAGGAGGCTTCCCCAGGAGCTCCTTTTCTCCTTTGTAAACAGATAACGTTTCATTTCCATACCAAGGGCTCTTTCTCACACACCAGATAATGACCGGCAAGCTCTCTCATTCCCTGGCTGCATTTGTTCGTGTCCCCGGAGGTATATGAGCCAACAGCTTATCAACCCTCATCAAAGGCCCTTTAGAGAATTCCAACCACAGGGCTAATCAATCAGCTGACCACTTATCAAGTGGTAACCCTCAGAGTGGTTCAGAAACGGCAGGCTCTTTGCAAAGACAGCTCGCAGCCCATCACTGGAAAGTGTAACTCAGAGTTTGGTTCTTATCCTTAAGTCAGGTATTTCTGTGACAGGCACGGAGCAGCCTGGGGAGGTTGTGGCCACAGCGTTTTAGAAGCCCTAGAGGAAGATCGCAAGGACAGCTTCACTGCAAAAAGCCCTACAGACTGGGCAATAGCAGATGGCATAATGACTTTGTTGCTGAACTCCCATGTAGTTGATCGTGGTTCGAGTCCCAGACCTGGTGTCTTAAACTCACCCTAGGCGCGTGTGCGTGCATGCCCAAGATCCCGAGAGGAGAATGGAGGAGAAGGGATTGTGGCATGGCCACTCCCCAAGATTTCTCACTTTCTGTCTCTCTGGTTTTTTGGTGAGCACATGTACCCTATAGCAAAATCCTCTTAGGAGAAAAAAAAAGCCCTGCAGAGTATCTCTGTTCTCTTCACACACTTGGCCATGACAATAAATTAGGCTGGACGGGATCTCTTTTTGAGCACCTTAGCAGCTTGCTTTTGCCATTTTTATCAGTGCTAGACTCAGAAGATGTATGGAAAATATCAGGTGAGTCACCCTTGAGAACCCAGCTGATCAAGGTGGTCTGATTTTTATCAACCCACGGACCTTCCATTCATCATAAATGAAACTTTTCTTTTATATATTCTTTTCTATCAAATGTCTCTAAATAAAATATCGCACTGCAAAGTCACGCGTGCTATATACATGTACAGTACATGGAATGCAGAGAAACTGTTGAAAGGGTGGCCAAAGTGCTTGGTGTTTATTGACTGCATGCAAGACCTTCGGGATTTTAAATCAGTTCAGAAAGGTTCAACTGAGTTGCTAAGTGGATCGGAGCAGGAGAAATAACCTGCTCCGAGGCTCCGGGGAAATAACCAACCGGAGAAATGGAAGTTTTAGAAGCTCCTTGGTAAGTGAAGTCCGGCAAGGAGGAAGACGTTGGTGAGCTCACTTACCGAAGGCATCAGTGGGAATGTTCA
The DNA here is from genome assembly GCA_026018925.1 of Tupaia tana. Taxonomy (NCBI): domain Eukaryota; kingdom Metazoa; phylum Chordata; class Mammalia; order Scandentia; family Tupaiidae; genus Tupaia; species Tupaia tana. The sequence goes on along the minus strand of JAKSZU010000031.1, from coordinate 11,191,989 downwards.
GAAACATCTTCTTCCCTCTCAGCAGACACCAGTCACCCTTGGAGAGAGATTCGCCGTCCATAACTCCTGACGTAGAAGCAACCTGAGGACGGGAATAAAATGCAAATCCCTGCGCTTTGAGTTCTGTTTGGCATGGATGGTCTTACAGATCTTTGGACGGCAACGGCAAGAACAAGTGAAATGAATATGATTTCCAATTCGTAAAAATAATTAAAAAAAAGCCCGTCCAGTTATAGATATAAGTGTCAACGCTTGTCCCTTTGAGAGACTATTAATAATTGAGTTTTATGTTTTGTTTGTTTTGTCTGGTTTGTGTTTTATTGTCATTTTTAATCGACATATAGTCGTTGTACATCTTCATGGGGTTTGGTATTTTTTCCTTTTAATTGCCACAGAGCACAAACTTTCTCTGGATTTCCCAACTGATGTTTTGTTTTTGTTTTTTTTTAATTTGCCAAACGGCATATGAACTTGTCACAGAAAAAGAGACAGAGAGAGAGAAAGAAAGAAAGTGAGAAAGCACCCTTGTGAAGACAATCACCTCCCGATTCCTTCCCCTCCACCTCTTCTCCTTCTGGGACTTTCAGCATGCACTCAATAAAATATAGAAGGGAAAAGGTGAATTTTAGGGGAAGCAATTAAGTTGTGTTGCTGGTTACTAATTAATGCTAGGAAAACTGCAGACAATTCTTTTTGGGGGGAGTCTATTTGAAGCATGTACAATAAACTGTCAAAATAGATTCAACAAAGTTAACTGGTGAATTGGGAACCAGCAGTTAGCGTAATGGCTGTGTGGCTGGACTCTCACGTAGTTGACCACGGTTTGCGTCCTGGACCCGGTGGCTTAAAACTCACGCTGGGCGCGTATACGTGTGTGCCCAAGATCCCGAGAGGAGAATGGAGGAGAAGGGATTGAGGCGTGACCATCCCCCCTGGGGGGTGATTTCTTGCTTTCTGTCTCTATGTCTCTCTCTGTCTGTCTGGTGAGCGCACGCGCCCTATAGCGAAAACCTCTCCAAAAAAAAAAAAAAAAAAAAAAAGTTAACTGGTGAATTAAGTAGGAAATCTTCACTGTGTAATTTGAAACAAAGTTTAGTCATTTCAAGTGGTCTCTAACTCATGGGGAAGAGATGAAAGTCTCTGTCTCCTCAGAATCTCAGCAGAGAATTCCAAACATTTTGCACCTATTCTTTCGCAAAATCGTGCTCATTTTATTAAATGTACAGACTCAGCCTGATTTGTGTAATATAAATAGAATTGTTCCACGTGACCTGTGCTTTCCTTTGGAATAAGTTATCTAACCTAAAAAATAAGTTTTAAGAAGAATCAATGGCAGCTTTATAAAACTGAAACTTTAGGTATTATCTGTAGTTGTTTTTTTTTTTTAAATAAAAGACTTTTGACTAAACTTTTTTTTTATCTTATAGTCTCTATAATGATTGGATATGTTTCAAATAAAATCAAGTTTTATTTTAGTATTCCGTCTACCTATGAAAATATGCTGAGATATTAAATGAGTGAACATGGGCTCCTTTTCTCATTTAGCCATATATATATATATATATATATATATATATATATATATATATTTTTTTTTTTTTTTTTAAGAGAGACTTTTAGTATAGAGTGTGTGCGCTCACCAGAGAGACAGAGAGACAGAAATCACCCCCCATTGGGGATGGCCTTGCTGCAATCCCGTCTCCTCTATTCGCCTCTCAGGATTTGGGGCACACACACACACACACACACACACACACGCCCAGAGTAAATTGTAAGCCACCAGGTCTGGGGCTTGAACCACAGTCAGTCGTGTGGAAATGCAGTGCCTTCCCCACCACACCACCAGCTGACCCAAATATATATGTTTATACTTCTAAATATTGACCTTCTGAAAATAGTATACGTGTATAAATTAGCATCTTTACATTATTTTAATTCATTGATTGAATATATAGCCTCCTTTTAAAAACATTAAAGTATATTTGATTTTAATACAAGAACATTTTTCTTATGAGATGAAATGAAGGCTACTTTACATTAATGGGCATTATTAGCAGCAAATAGAGGAAAAATGCAAATATGACTACCACCTCACACTTTAAAATTCACTTTCCAAAGTATGTGCACACAGGACGTAATGCCAAACATCTCTGTGAAGTGTAAGTTGCACGGTGCATCTACATGGTTTCCCCACTCTGTAGGTGCCTGGAGCACTAACGACAGGGTTTTGGAAAAGTCATGATGAATCTTTTTCTCTGTTGATCTATGCAAAAAGGTGTCATGAGTTTTCCGACCACCCAATAAAAAACCTGCTTAGAAATCTAAGTCTGCTACTTACACACATTCCACAAAGATAGAGATGAAAAATAAGTTCACGCCGCGGTTGTGTTTCTGAATGCCCTGATGTTTTTAAGGATGTTTCCTTTTTCTTTTCTTATTTCTTGAGGGTTTTTTTTTTTAGCTATAGGGCGTGTGCACTTGTGGGAGAGACAGAGAAAGACAGAGAGACAAAAAGTGAGAACTCACCCCCCAGGGGAGATGGCCACACCACAATCCCTTCTCCTCCATTCTCCTCTCGGGATCTTGGGCACATGCACAATTACTTAATATGATTCTCAAGCCTCCAGTTATGGGACTTGAACCATGGAGTCAGCCGCGTGGGGTCCAGTGTCTTAACCTCCATGCCACCTGCTGGCCCAATTTCATCTGTTTTACGCGCTCTCTTTCATAAATTTTCTGAGTCTTACATTCATGAAGACATTGTACAGGGATCCCGTTATTGAACCCCATAGCCAAGCTAATTAAAGGCTGAATATTTTAATTTTAATCAATTAATGTTTCTCTTTTCTCCGGCCATGTTAGTGTGGCTGCTGTTTTTCCTTATCGAGTTGCTTTAGATCACGGAACGGCATTTTGAAAGGCTGTAAGCTTCTTGTATGTTGAGACATTTTTATTTCTGTAGTTATCTTTAAATTTTCCACCCATTTACTTAATTATTTCTTAAAAGAAAGTGGCTTTGGGTAAGCAGACTGTTTTTCATCCAGGACTAGATACGCCTTGTGTGCATATGTGTCTACTTTTTGAGCAAGTAATTTAAAATTTAAAGGCAAAGTATTATTGAGTAAACTTGGTTGTCATATATTTGGTGAAAATAATTTAAAAGTAACTTAAATGGCCAGAGGTATTGAATATATTGTCATTCCCTGGCAGATGCTGAGATCAGTTTAATCCAATTCATGCATGGGATACATTTTTATCTACAGAGTAGATAGAAATCAAGTAATTATGCAGTCCTGGAAAGCAGTCAACCTCTAGAATGGGAAAGAGAAAACAGACATTCTGTTGTGTTTAGTGCAAAGTAAAGACAAGGGACTTTTTATTTTTTCATATTATTTTTTGAGAGGTTTTTGCTATAAGGTGCATGCACTCGCCAGAGAGACAGAGAGAGACAGAGAGACAGAAAGTGAGAAATCACCCCCCCCAGGGTGGATGGCCACGCCACAATCCCTTCTCCTCCATTCTCCTCTCGGGATCTTGGGCACGCACGCACACGCGCCCGGCGTGAGTTTTACGCCACCGGGTCTGGGACGCGAACTGAAGTCGACTACATGGGAGTACAGCAACATAGCCATTATGCCAACTGCTAGTCCCATGGGTCATTATTCCTAGGCTTTTAAATTCATAGTTAGGTAATAAATTGAAATAGCAAGGCATCATGGGAGATGGGAAGATGCCCAACAGAGACTTGAGTCCAAGGACTTATTCCACAGTGATACGTGTTCACAAACACTTCCGCCAAGCCGGTCTCTTGGAAGAACTCTATGGAAGACGTTCTGACAACGGTCTCCCTCATTGAACAGGTCTTCCTCTCTCTATGCAGACACGTGACTTCTCTAACTTCCCCGTTGCTGAGAAAAATGATTCCTAGACAGACCAGCAGGTGGCATGGTGGTTAAGGCACTGGACTCCCATACGGCTGACTGTGGTTCAAGTCCCAGATCTGGCAGTTTGAAAATCACTCCTGGCAGGGGGCCGGCAGGTAGCATGGTAGTTAAGGGGGCTGGACTCCCATGTAGCTGAGCATGGTTCAAGTCCCGGACCTGGCAACTTGCTTTGTCACTTTGCCTCTCTCTCTCTCTCACTCTGGTCAAAGTAAAACAAATAAATAAAGTGGAATAAAATAATTCTTAAAAAGGAAAAAGAAAATCATTCCTGGCACTTGTGTGTGCATGCCCAAAATCCCAGGAGGAGAGTGGAGAAAAATGGTTTGCAGCATGGCTATTCCCCACGGTGGGTGATTTCTCATTTCCCTCTCTGTGATGAGCACACACGCCCTGTGGCAAAACTCTCAAAATAAATAAATCGACAAATAAATCATAAACAAACAAGTGGTTGGATTCGAGAGCAGAAAACAAACAGGCGAAGTGGCGTTGGGAGGAATGTGGGAATGCCCACTGCTGTATACGTTCACATTTAATCCTGAGAAGGTAAGGATGCAGTTATCTCTGTGTTCTGGCTCGAGGTCTCCATGTGCTTTTGTTCAGCTACCGTCATCTTTGAATTGTTGATAAGGAGATGTATCCTATGTTCACAAACACTCAGGAGCAACCCGAAGAACCAGGAACAGGAAGCCCCATACCTAGGAGTTTACGCCAAACTCACTGTTTCTCACCTCACATCGAGGTGAACTTCTCTGAGGACCGCTTCCAGAGACGGAGAGGTTAGAATCTGTGCAGATGCATCTTGGCTTTCCGTCGGTCACTTTTAGCTTTTGGTAAGGTTGATGCAAGGTGTTTTTCTTTTTTATTATTATTCGTTTTCAATACAGCTTTTCATGTCCTGGAAGCAACCAGTGTGCAAACACTGAATGACATAAACCAAGGTCACTGAGATTTTTAATTTTCTTGGTAATTTTAAGGAACCTTTGTATATTGGGATGAGGAAAATAGACATTAACTTTCACAGAGTGAAAAAGACGACTGTTTATGTCTTGAATGTAAGAAATACCGTTCATTATTTCCCTGTGTCTAGTTCCCTTAAGTCTAATGAAGATGTACATAGAGAAGACATACATTGAATACCTTAAGAATGAAGTACATTTTTATTTAAGGATAAAATAAACGCATATACATATACATATATATATATATATATATATATATATATATATATACACACACACACATATATATATTCTATAATTGATAATAACTTAAATATTGATGGGTATAAATGATGTGAATCTGCAGTATATATTCCAAACGTGTTACATTATAGATATTATGAAACAAATCATGAACAGGTATTTTAAGAGACTAATACACTGAAGAGTGATTATTACATATCTTTCATTAGCTTGATTTTTTTTTTGAGAGGTTTTTGCTATAGAGCGCATGCGCTCGCCAGAAAGACAGAGACAGAGAGATAGAAAGCGAGAAATCAGATGGCCACACCGCAATCCCTTCTCCTCCATTCTCCTCTCGGGATCTTGGGCACGCACGCACTCGTGCCCGGTGTGAGTTTAAGCTGCCAGGTCCGGGACTCGAACCACGGTCGACTATGTGGGAGTCCAGCAACGTAGCCATTACGCTAACTGCTGGTCCCATTAGCTTGATTTTCTGTATCCTATAAGAAAATACTCTGAGGGCCAGCAGGTGGTGCGGTGGTTGGGAGCTGGACTCCCACATAGCCTACCACAGTTCAAGTCCCAGACCCAGCAGCTCGAAGCTCATGCCAGGTGCTTGTGCATGCGTGCTCAACATTCTGAGAGGAGAATGGAGGGGAAGGGATTGCAGCGTGGCCGTCTCCCATGGGGGACGGTTTCTCACTTTCTCTCTCTCTGTCTCTCCAGTGAATACACTTGTTCTATCGTAAACATCTCTCTCTAAAAATAAATAAATAAATACTCTGGTGGGCTGACAGCTGTCATAGCTAGCCTGTCAAAGCTGTGACAGTGCAAGTGCTACTCATATAAAAAACCATCTCCACGATCTGAGTTATTGAGTAGCTCCATCTTTAATGAAAATTCACAGCGGGTAGAACGGCTGCCACCCTTATGAATTATAGTTATGGAAACGCACAATCATTAAAATAATCAAATCCCAGTAATCAATGTTGACAGACTGTCATGGCCCATATGGTGAGTAGCATTTTACTACCCTTTTGCAACCATCACCAAAGTGTGAGATAAACTCCAAACTTCATCAACGGACACTCTTCTAGTCCTCCTGATTCACAGCATGGAGTTCCACCAAAGACAACCTTTCATGCCATTTGGGGGGATTTAGGGAAAGCCATATAAGTATTCTATTTTGGAGAAATCCCTTTCGTCAGGAAGCCTTGACTGGTTATGAGTCTATGTGCATATAACTGTTTGCAAATGTGTCTTTCTAAAAATCTGCTGACAGCACGTGCACCTGTCAGACAGACAGACAGAGAGAGGGAAAGTGATGAAGACCCCCGGAGGAAAAGAGTCCTGCCACAACCTCTTCTGCATTTTACCTTTCTGGGATTTGGGACGTGCATGTACATGCATCTGTCTCTCAAGTCACAGGATCTAGGACCCGAACCGTGCAGAGCCATGTGCGACGCTGTTGACTGATTCACCGTGCCATCGGCCAGCCAGAAATTGCATCTTTCAAAACTTTTGTCTTTCTTTCTTTTGTCTTTGGCCAGGGGATGCAAGTGCTCCCTGGGTGGTGGGAGGGGTACAGAGAGAAAGCAAGCATGCCCCCTCGGGGCACAATCACACTGCCCTGTATTCTCCATTTTTCCATTCTCTTACTGACAGGAGAGCGGATGAGTAAGACACTGCGTATATCACTTAGCATAATGTTCATCAACCCGAAAGACAATCCCAAAGCCAGGATAGTGACCAGGATCTACTGTCACTTAGCCTTTTTTTTTTTTGGAGAGGTTTTTCACTATAGGGCACGTGCGCTCGCCAGACAGACAGAGAGAAACATAGAGACAGAAAGCGAGAAATCACCCCCCAGCGGGGACGGTCATGCCACAATCCCTTCTCCTCCATTCTCCTCTCGGGATCTTGGGCACGCACGCACACGCGCCCGGCATGAGTTTTAAGCCACAGGGTCCGGGACGCGAACTGCGGTCGACTACGTGGGAGTCCAGCGACATAGCCATTACGCTAACTGCTGGTTCCCGACTTAGCTTTTTAAACTCATTTTTAAATTACAATCGAAATGATTATGCCAGCTTAGAAAATAAAATTTTAATTCAGGCGTGGGCTCGTAACAGTAAATGCCTTTGAATATCATCACCGTTTGCCAAGGAAATGAACGGGCGTAGAATGGAAACCTTGAAGGAACTTCAAACGCTAAGAACATTAAGATGACGGGCCAGCAGGGGCTGTGGAACTTACCTCCGCTGGATCCCACAGGACCCACTGCATGGTCTGAGTCCTGACAAGGTGGCTTGAGAAACACTCTGGGCAGGGAACCAGCAGTTAGTGTAATGGCTATGTTGCTGGACTCCCACGTAGTCGACCGCGGTTCACGTCCCGGACCCGGTGGCTTAAACTCACGCCGGGCGCGTGTGCATGTGTGCCCAAGATCCCGAGAGGAGAACGGAGGAGAAGGGATTGCGGCGTGGCCATCTCCTGGGGGGGGGGGGGTGATTTCTTGCTTTCTGTCTCAATGTCTCTGTCTGTCTGGCGAGCGCACGCGCCCTATAGCGAAAACGTCTCCAAAAAAAAAAAAAAACACTCTGGGCACATGTGTAGAGGTGCCCAAAATTCAGAGATGAGATTGGGGGAGAGGGGATTGCAGTCTGTCCATTCCTGGGGGACGCTTTCTCACTTTTCCTCTCTCTGTTTCTGATTTTGAGCACACAGGCCTTATCGTAAAAACTCAACACAAAATTAAGATTATAGGCAAACATTATACCTATGATTTTCCAGCCTTGCGTTTCTCAAATGTATACTGCATTTCTGCGTTATCACTGTAACCTTCGGGAAGAGGATTGTGTCTAGGCCAAGCAGTGTTAAATCACTCATAACTCCCCCAATGAGTTCACAAATTCTAGGATGACCAGGAGGAGATGATAGCATGCAAACCTCCCACGTCAGCATTGCAAAAGCCCAGATAAAGCACACGGTGTCGACCTTGCAAAATACAAAGGTGAGTTTGCAAATAAACAAGCCAAGGTGTGCACAGTGGACATCCTCTGAGAATACGACATTACCTGGTTGCAATTAAAAAGCACAATATTATGTACATAAAGAAACTGTCACAAAGTTCACCCTCTTGGGCGTTTGTAAAGAAATTTATGTCACCTGTAACAGTGGCATTTAAAACAATTTTAGCTGGATTCTGACCTGGCGTCTGTTTACTATTCAAGTTGAAGGACTTTTACACGGTGCTCCATGAAGTCCCAGCAAGATTCTTGTTGGTTTGTTTTCACTTAATGTTCACCCACGAAGTGGAGCTTGGGGCTTAGAAACACTTACAGCTATAGCATCATGAACCCCATTATCAAATGCGTGTCATATACAATATACAATAGCGTGTTGTTCAGTCTTAAACAAAATCATTATTAATTTTTTATGTATAAAGTCAACCAATTCACATTTCTTAATAATTCCAGAATTAGTGGGAAAAAATAGATTTTGATAACTAGATCTGGGTAATCTGATGAAAAAGTTTTTAACTACATGGTGTAGTATACCCTTCAAGGCTTTTAATGCCTTAAAATCTTCCCCATGGCTCTCTTTCTTTTTTTTTTTTTTCTTTTTGAGAGAGAGACAAAAAGAAATTGCACTCGCCAAAGACAGAGAGACAAAAAGAGAGTAATCACTCCCTGGTGGGGATGGCCATGCCACAATCCCTTCTCCTCCATTCTCCTCTTGGGGTCTTGGGCACACATATTATGTACGTAAGGAACATGTGCCCAGGGTGAGTTTTAAGCTGCCGGGTCCGGGACTTGAACCATGGTGTAACTATTCCATCATCCCTCCCTATGGCTCTCTTTAAAAGGTTGTTTTACCTATTCAACTTCCCTGGAAAAGAAAATTCGCACATCTCTTTTATTTAAAATTTTTTTTCAAAGACTTATTTAATTCATTTATTATTTTATTTATTTATCTTAATGTTTTTACTTGACCAGAAAGAGACAGGGAGAAAGAACGGGAAAGTGAGAAAGCAAGCCGCCAGGTCTAGGACTCAAACCGTGGTTGGCCACGTTGAAGTTCAGTGCCTCAGTCACCACGCCACCTGCCGGCCCCTGTCCATCTTCTATATGAGTTCCCTCGGGAAATGAAGCATGGGGGGAGTTGGTGCAACCACCTAGAGAGCCCTAGAGCATGTGATCCAAATACCACGAGAACCGATGGTGAGGGGAGCTAACGCTGGGGGACCAGCATGTGTTTTCCCGTGTTCTCAGAGGCCCATCCACAGGGTGGGATTTCAGGATTGTGCCCAGGGACCTCTCTGAGTGCACTGGGCAGGTACCTGTCCATGATTCAGGGCTGTGCCCAGGGACCTCTCTGAGTGCACTGGGCAGGTACCTGTCCATGATTCAGGGCTGGCTGGGACAGGCTGGATCACAGCATGCAGACCTCAGAGGCAATGCTCTCTCTGTGTCCGTCTCTCTCTCTCTTGCTCCAGGGGAGAAAGAAGGAAGAAAGACAAAGAGAAAAAAAAGAAAGAGAAAGAGAAAGAAAGAAAGGAAGGAAGGAAGAAGAAAGAAAAGAAAAAAGAATAAGAAAGATAAAAGAAAGAGAGAAAGAGAAAGAAGGAAGGAGAAAGAATTTTAAAAAAAAAAAGAAAGAAGAAGAAAGGAAAAGAAAAAAGAAAGAAAGAAAAGAATGTGAGAAAGAAAGAAAAAGGAAACAAAATGTAAAAAGAAACTTTAAAAATGTGTGTGGGTTTTTTTTTTTTTTTTTTTTTTTTTTAAGAGCTTTTTGCATTAAGATGCGTGTGCTTGCTGGAGAGACAGAGAGAAAGCAAGCAATCACCACCCAGGAGGGATGGCCACGCCACAATCCCCTCTCTTCCGTTCTCTTCCTGGGATCTTGGGCACGCACACAAATGTACCCGGTGTGAGTTTTAAGCCCCTGGGTCCGGGACTTGAACTGTCGTCAATCCTGTGGGAGTCTAGTGATGCAACCGTTACGCCATCTGTTGGTCCCAAGGTCTGTGATTTTAAAAGCAATGTGTGAATTCAAATGGTGCCTTGGAGAGTTGGCACAAAAAAACAGCAGTTAAGCACTATGCATAGGGAACTGGATTCCACATGGCTAACCATGGTTCAAGTCCTAGGCCTGGAGGCTTGAAAAAAAAATACAAGGCACATGTGCACGCATACCTAAAATCCTGATGAGATGGAGTGAAGGAAGAATCAGGATTGCAATGTGTCCACACCCTATTGGAGGGTGCTCAGTGCTTTCTCTCTCTCTCTCTCTCTCTCTCTCTCTCTCTGGCAAGCACACACATCCATTGGCAATATAAATAAATAAAAAATAATTAGCCCCTGGAGCTCTCCTACAAATCATCTATTGGAATAAAAAGAACCATGCACCCAGGTATATGCATAAGATATACTCTGTAAGGGGCCAGCAGGTGGCATGACGGTTAAGGCACTGGACTTCCACACTCTAATGTGGTTGAAGTCCCATACCTGCTGACCGTCTTTCTCTCGCTCTCTCTGTCTCTCTCTCCTTCTTCCTTTCTCTGGTGAGTGCGTGTGCCCCGTAGCAAACTAAAAGTAATAAAAATAAATGAAAATTAATTATTTTTTTTAAATAAAAGATATGTACACAGTAAGAAGGGAACTTCCATGGGAAATTTAAGGGTTAAAAATACTTGATTCAAGGGACCCAGCAGTTAGCGTAATGGCTATGTTGCTGGACTCCCAGGTAGTCGATCATGGTTCTAGTTCCAGACCCAGTGACTTAAACTCATGCCGGGCGCGTGTGCGTGCGTGCCCAAGATCCCGAGAGTAGAATGGAGGAGAAGGGACTGCGGTGTGGCCATCCCCCCTGGGGGGTGAGTTCTCGCTTTCTGTCTCTCTGTCTCTCTTTGTCTTTCTGGTGAGCACATGCACCCTATAGCAAAAACCTCTCAAAAAAAAAAATAAATAAATGAAATACAAAGAAATACTTCACTCAAGCCAGCAGGTAAGGTGGTGGTTAAGGTGTTGGACTCCCATATGGTCAACCATGGTTTGCGTTCTGGATCCGGCAGCCTGAAAATCACCCCGGATACATGCACGTACATACCCAAAGTCCTGAGAGAAGAATGGAGAAGAAGGGATTGTCGTATGGCCATCCACCCTGGGGGGTGATATCTCATTTTTCTCCCTCTCTGGTGAGCACACATGCTCTATGGTAAAAACCTAAAAAGAGGGGGAAAAAAAACCATGAAGTTTTATTGGTCACTTAATGAGCCCAGTTCATAGACAAAATCTTCCCTCCAACAACCCACAATGAGGGGACAGAATGGGCTGCTTCCAGGAGCCTGGCCTCAGTGCCTCATCTTTAGAAAGTATATTTCCTTTCTTTTTTCTTTTTTCTTCTTTTTAGAGAGATATTTTTGCTATAGGGCATGTGCACTCACTGGAGAGACAGAGAGACAGAAAGTGAGAAATCACCCCCTGGGGACATGGCCACGCAGCAATCCCTTCTCCTCCATTCTCCTCTCGGGATCTTGGGCACGCACGCACACAAGCGCCCGGCGTGAGTTTTAAACCTCTGGGTTCGGGATTCAAACCGTGGTTGACTACTTGGGAGTCCAGCGATATAACCATTACACCATCTGCTGATCTCATAGAAATAATATTTTTGAGAGGCCGAAATTACAAGATGCACATTTGAATAATGGTTCTACTCATTCACAACTTCATAGTATCTGGCCAAATGATACATTTTTCTGTGCCTCAAATCTTTTTCTTTTAATGCTGTTTTTTTAAATAATAATTTTATTTAACTTTCATGTATTTATTTATTTATCTTAATTTGACCAGAGTGAGAGAGAGGGAAAGTAAGAAAGGAAACTGCCAGGTCCAGGACTCAAACCGGGATCAGCCATGTGGGAGTCCATTGCCCTTAACCACCACGTCACCAGCTGGCCCTTTCCTCTATAAAATGATACTAACAATTATCCCATCCCAGGGTAAAACTGTAACATACAAAAACGTCCTATGCTAATACCCGCATCATTTTACTTTTGCAGAAGACTCCCCATCTTACGAATAAAAGTCTAACATGTCTCCCTCTCTCCTCCCCCTTGAGCTGTTCCAGAAAGGATCAGAGGGAAAAGGAACGGCATCTCATTTGCAGGTACTGCCTTGTTCTTTAACAGGATTCTTTAGTTTTGTTTCAAGACTTCCTGCTCTACTGAACCTTCGCCAAGCGTGCACAGCTGGTGCAGAGAGGCATGGAATAAATGCTTTCTAAAATAAAACCCAGATAGCCATGCTCTTGTCTTCCCCGGGAAGAATGGTTTTGTATCACCGGAAGAATTTAAAGAAAATGCAAACCCATCATCATTTACGGAGCACACTCCATGCTGGAAGCACAATATTTAACACTGGGGTGCAAAAGCAAATCCAGAAATGACTTTCCTCTTTCATTGTTAAGTCCTTGGAGACAGAATATGAAGATAAAAATAAATGACCTGCCTCTTTTCCTCTCCTCATGAACGTCCAGAATTTTAAATCATGCCAAACATACCGTCATAAGCAAGGTTTTCCTGGGGCCATCAGGGGGCATGGTGGTTGAGGACCTAGACGTAGTGGACCATTGTTCAAGTCCTGGACCTGGCAGTTTGAAACTCACACTGGGTTCATGTGTGTGCCCAAAATCCCAACAGGAGAATGGGGGAGAAGGGGATGTGGCATGGCCGTCTCCCCAGGGAGTGGGGGGGTGTTTTCTCACTGTCTCTCTGTCTCTCTGGAGAGTGCATGTGCTCTATAGCAAAAATCTCTAAAAGAAATAAATAAATAAAAGAGAAAAGAAAGAAAGGTTATCTTATAATTAATCCTCAGGAGGAAAAGAAAGAAAATTGTATCATACTATGTTTATTAAGGTACAAGAGGAGAATGGAGGAGGAGGGATTGCAGCATAACCACCCCCTCCCTGGTGGAGATTTCTTCCTTTCTTTTTCTGTGTCTCTGTCTCTCTGGTGAGCACATGTGCCTTATAATTTACAAAAAACTGAAGAAAAGAAAGCTATCAGGTGTGAGCACTTGCCTTAGTGAGAAAGAGAGGGAGAGAGAAAGGGAAAGTGAGAGGCTGGGGGGAGAAATGGAATCTGGATACTGTCTTGGGTATCCTTTTCCTCTTTCTCACTCACTCATGGAGTAAATCTATAAATAAACTTTTATAATGCTAGCAATGAAGAAAGTGAGAAAAGAGAAAGGCTGACACATAGTCTTGCAAATATCTTCTAACAGGACAAAGACTTTCGAACACATAACAAAATCAAGAGAGTTCATTTCCCTACAATTTTTCAATGGTCTATTTTTTAGAAGCCAGACCCAAGAGTTGCTGTTATTCAAGGAGGAACTGTTCAAGAACAGATAAATGGACTGAAAAAAAATGCGGCACATGTACATGATGGAATACTACTCAGTCATGAAAAAGAATGAGGCCCTGGGGCCAGCAGATGGCGTAGCAGTTTGAATCCCAGACCTGGTGGCTTGCTTTCTCACTTTCCCTCTCTCTCTCTCTCTCTCTTTCTCTCTCTCTCACTCTGTCCCTCCCTGGTGAAATTAAAACAAATAAATAAATGAATAAAGTTAAGTAAAAATAAAAAGAATTGTTAAGGTGTTTAACCAAAAAATCATTTTTTTTAATTTAAAAATCAAACAGTTGACATGGTTTGATACCAGCTCCCTAAGTGACAGAACCCAAATCTTTTCATCTTGAGTCGCCGGGGCTTGATCACTGAGCACACTTCCAGAAAGAAAGACAAAATAAAAATAAGACTGCCAAATGGGAAAGAAGAAACTAAAACAAAAACCAAAAAAGTCCTCAGGAAATGAGGTACTGTATGCCTTCCTTTACATACCTTTTTTTTTTTTTTTTTTTTGGAGAGGTTTTCGCTATAGGGCGCGTGCACTCACCAGAGACAGAGAGAGACAGAGAGACAGAAAGTGAGAAATCACCCCCCAGGGGGGATGGTCACGCTGCAATCCCTTCTCCTCCATTCTCTCGGGATCATGGGCACGCACGCACACGCACCCGGCGTGAGTTTTAAGCCACTGGGTCCGGGACGCGAACCGTGGTCTACTACGTGGGAGTCCAGCGACATAGCCATTACGCTAACTGCTGGTTCCCATACGTAGCATTTTCAAAGTGGCAAAATTATAGAGGTGGAAAAGACCACCTGGTGTTTGACAGCCCGAAGGACAAGGCCGCTGGCTGCTGGATGATTAAAAGGTGGCAGGAGGGAGTTTTGTGGTGGTGCAACCGTTCTGTTCTCGGTGGTGTCAGAGGTCACTTCCATAGATGTGTGTGTCAAAAGGATGTAGAACTACACACACACACACACACACACACACACACAGACGTTAGGGAGTCTTCAAAACACATAAGGAAGAAAAACTATGCATGGATCTAAAACAATGTTTGCACCCAAACTAACTGGTCCTTCAATTCTCTTCTTCCCTGACCTTTTTATTTTTGGAGAGGCTTTTGCTATAGGGTGCATGTGCTCCCCAAAAAGACAGAGAGAGAGAGACAGAGAGACAGAAAGCGAGAAATCACCCCCCAGGGGGGATGGCCACGCCGCAATCCCTTCTCCTCCATTCTCCTCTCGGGATCTTGGGCACGCACGCACACACGCCCGGCGCGAGTGTAAGCCACTGGATCCGAGACTCATGGGAGTCCAGTAACATAGCCATTACACCATCTGCATTATGATATTTTTAAGTAATTATTTATTTAATTTTATTTATTATGATGATTTTATTAATTTCAGTAGAAAGAGTCAAAGAGAGAGAAAGGGAAAGTAACAAGGCAGCTGCCAGGTCCGGGACTCAAACCATGGTCAGCCATGTGGGAATCCAGAGCCTTCACCACTGCACCACCTGCCCGCCCCACATTATAATCCTAGAGGACTACCATCTTTTGTGTAGTCTGTCATTCACTGGAATGTCCTCTTCCACAATATTCTCCCTCCTGTATCTTAGCACACCAGACGCCATTCCTCCCATCTGTCATTTCTTTTCCCTAAACAAACATTTCTCTATTCTCCCCCCACCTTATTCTTCCCAGCCCTAGAATCCGCTCTTCCTCTGCCTCCTTCTCTGAGGACTGGAAGCTTTTTGTGTATGGGGATTGCATTCCTGGACTGCTTGTTTGCACAGGTGCTTAATAGACTGAGCTGAAATAAATGTCACAGTGTATTCAGTCGTCAAAAAGACAGCAGGTGATGTCTTCATGGTCCCTGCATGCTCTCAGGACGCCACAGCTTAGGGCCTGGACACCAGGAGCTGACCTACAAGGCTGTGGACGCCGGCTGTCAGCGTGACACCTGCCTTTCCACCTCTACCTGGAAAACTGCACACTTCGGTGGGGGGACCTTTATACAGTCTCACCTGGCACTCTGTCTCAAAATCCAGAATGCTTGCAACAAGGAACTGCATTGATTATTCTTTTAGATGGGCAGAAAAGTCACGATACTTTTTTTTTTTGGAGAGGTTTTTGCTATAGGGTGTGTGCGCTCGCCAGAATGACAGAGAGAGGCAGAGAGACAGAAAACGAGAAATCTCCCCCTGGGGGGATGGCCATGCCGCAGTCCCTTCTCTTCCATTCTCTTCTCTGGATCTTAGGCACGCACACACACACACCTGGTATAATTTTTTTTTTTTTTTTGAGAGAGTTTTTTTTTTTCTTTTCTTTTTTTGGGAGAGGTTTTTGCTATAGGGCGCATGCACTCGCCAGACAGACAGAGGCAGACAGAGAGACAGAAAGCAAGAAATCACCCCCCAGAGGGGATGGCCATGCCGCAATCCCTTCTCCTCCATTCTCATCTTGGGATCTTGGGCACGCACGGACATGTGCCCAGCGTGAGTTTAAGCCACCGGGTCCGGGACGCGAACCGTGGTCGACTACATGGGAGTCCAGAGACATAGGCTTTACACTAACTGCTGGTCCCTACACACCTGGTATAAATTTAAGCCACCGGTCTGTGACTCGAACAGCAGTCGACTACATGGGAGTCCAGCGACATAGCCATTACACCAACTGCTGGTCCCTTATTATTATTTTTTAAAGAAGTATTTTTCAATTAATTAATTAATTAATTAATTTGACCAGAGAAGGACAGAGAGAGAGAGAGGGAAAAGGAAAGCAAGAAAGCAAGCTGCCAGGTTCGGGACTTGAACCATGGTGGACCAGCTCCCCTAACCATCACACCACCTGCTGGCCTGCCACTTTATTTTTTAACACTAGAACTGTTCCTCTTCTGTGTCTGAAATTACCATCTGCAAAATGCCCGTGCCGCAGGCTGGCTGAGGCTGTAGGTGGGTCATGGCAAAAGATCCTTTAGAGAGTGTCTCTCTCTCTCTCCCTCCAACCCTCTGTCTCTCAGGGAAGAAATAAATGAGTAGACTTTATTTTTTTCAGAAGCATACAAATAAATGAGATAGTCCATAGCATTTTCTCTTCTTCTGCATGTTTGTTTTTGCATTATTCATATGCATTGCTTTACTTCTCTTTTGATAATATAACTAACTTGTTTTGGGTCAAAGTAAAAATAGTATGTCAAAATTATGGAGAAAGAGTCCATTTACACATATAAAAATAGATTTACTCCACCCGTGTGCTATGTTTATTTATGAGTTTAGATTTTTTTTTTTTTGCCATAGGGCATCTATGATCAACAGAGAGAGACAGAGACAGAGAGAGAGAGAGAGAGAGAGAGATGACAAGTGACAAATCACACTCCCCAGGGCTGGGGTGGCCATGCCAAAACCCCTTCTCCCCCATTCTCCTCTCAGGATTTTAGGCATATGCAAGTGGAATGTTTTTCAGAGCACTGGGTCCAGGACTCAGACCCATCCAAGGCCTTAACCACCAGCATCTTCACCACCATGCCACCTGCTGGCACAGTGTTTATTTCTACTAGAGAGTGTTTGCTTTTTTCTTTCTGCCATCCGACAGGTATGTCACCAGAGAGAGGTAAAGTGAGAAGTCACTCCCGGATGGAATGGCCACACCACCATCCCTTCTCCTCCATTCTCCTCTCGGGATTCTGGGCATGTGCACAAGCCTGGCGTGATTTTTCAAGCTTCCAGGTCAAGTCTTGAACCAAGCAGTCGGCCATGTGGGATCCAGTGTCTTCACCTCCAGGTCACCTGCTGGTTCTACTAGAGGTTTTGCTTTTGTTTAATTTTGCTAGAGGATGCATGCCTTTGCTGGACAGAGACATGGAGTTGGGGAAGTGAGAAAGCACTCCATGGGGGACAGTCAGGCCGTAATCCCGTCTCTTCCATCTCTCCTTTTGGGATTTTGGGCATGGATACATATGGGCCTGCTCTGTGTTTTCTAGCCTCCTGGTCCGGGACTCAAACCGTCAGTCAGTCATGCGGGATCCAGCTGCCTCAACCACACCACTGGCTTACTTTTTTATTGGAGGTTTGTAATCCAACCTATATTGTTTTTGCTTGCTTATTCTCCAGTAGTTTTGTGCCATACTTTTGCTTTCATCTTACAAATGTTTCATTCATACTACTAGAATAATTAGATTATGCAAATATTATTTTAAGCAATAATTATAGGATACAATGTGAGTACATTTTTCTGATGTTTTTCTAAATAGAAATTTTAGGGAACAGAATCATAAATTACACTAGTGGATCTGGTTTTAGAATAATGTATTTACATATTTTAAAGAATTAGTAAGAAACCAATTTGCCTCTCCACAACCACAAACACATTTCTACATTTCTCTGGAGAACCTCGGACGCTATTTTTCTTTGGATTTAATTAAATCATAAAATAGCATGGATTTCATGAATGTTTATACCCATGTGTTCTGCAATGTAACTGAAGACCAATTTTAAAATAAGGACGACTCTGCAATTCAGAGGAAGAATACTTATGCTTTGAAGTTAGCGTGGTAGTTAAGGCACTGGACTCCATATGGCTGACCATGGCTTGAGTCCCGTGTCCGGAAGCTTGAAAATCACACCAGGCACATGTATGTACATGCCCAAAATCCCAAGAAAAGATTGAAGGAGAGAGAACTGTGGCATGGGCATGTTCTCTGGGGAGTGATTTCTCTCTTCCCCTTCTCACTGTCTCTCTATGTCTTTCTGTGGTGAGTGCACACATTCTACGGCAAAAACCTTAAAAATAATTAATTAATTAATTAATTAAGAAAAAAGTGAGATGTCTAAATATATAAATAAACTTATGCATAAATGTATCTAAATGGAAATATATGTAATTACATATATTATATATAACTAATATTTCACATAGTATATATTAATTTACATAGATATCATAAGTAAAGGCATTTTAAATATATATTTATGGGGACCAGCAGGTGGCATGGTGGTTAAGGCACTGGACACTCCCACGTTGTCGACCACAGTTTGAGTTCTGGACCTGGTGGCTTGCTCTCTCACTTTCCCTCTCTCTTTTTCTCTCTCTGGTCAAATGAAAATAAATGAATGAATAAATAAAATAAAATAAAATAATTCTTTAAAAATAAATAAATAAATAAATATTTAAAGACTTATATGGTATTTTTATATATAAATATTTATATATATAAATATGTATATTAAATATTTAAATATTTATACATAAAGGCACTTTAAATATGTATATATAACCATATATATACTTATATATACATATTTAAATATATTTCTCTACATATGTTTTACACATATATAATTTATATATACATATTTATATTTATGTACACATATATTTAAATATATTAATATAGCTCTATATAACACATATATAGATACACATAGATACCTTCTAAAATTGCATTTTAGGGCTAATAAATGGCATAGCAGTTAC
This sequence comes from Tupaia tana, assembly GCA_026018925.1. Classification (NCBI taxonomy): domain Eukaryota; kingdom Metazoa; phylum Chordata; class Mammalia; order Scandentia; family Tupaiidae; genus Tupaia; species Tupaia tana. The sequence continues at coordinate 11,172,983 of JAKSZU010000031.1, read as the reverse complement.
GTCGCTGGACTCTCACATGGACGACCATGATTCAAATCTTGGACCCGGTGGCTTGAAACTCACTCTGGGTGTGTGTGCGTGTGTGCCCAAGATCCCAGGAGGAGAACAGAGGAGAAGGGATTGCGGTATGGCCATCCCTCCTGGGGAGTGATTTGTCACTTCTGTCTCTCTGTCTCTCTCTGTCTCTCCAGCAAGTGTACATGCCCTAGAGCAAAAAATCTCTCCAATAATAATAATAAGTAAATAAATCATAAAATTGCATTTTAAATTTCAAATTTTGCAGGACCAGCAGGTGGCAAAATGGTTATGTCATTGGACTCTCACTGCACCATAGCAAAAATTTCTCAAAAAAAAATTTTTAACAATTTTTCTAGAGGGCTCATGCACTAACCAGAGACAGAAAGACAGAGAGAAAGGGAGAGAGAAAGCACCTCCCATGGGGGATAGTCACACCACAATCCCCTCTTTCATTTGTCCCTCCTTTGGAGATTTTGGGTACGTGCAGGCACGCCCAATCTGTCAAGTCTGGAACTCGAACCACGTGGTCACCCATCTGGAATCTAGCTGTCTTAACCACCATCATGAAGCTGGTCCTGGAACTGCATGTGTGAGGGTGAAACCAACAGAGAAGACCAGGGCCTCTTGTAATAGTCATCCTTGCAAACTTCTCTAAAGTTACAGTTGACCTGGAAGAAGCCAACTAGTCAACCCCTCCAGAGAGAAGCATCTTTGGGATTGAGTTCTTGGGCCAAAGGGTTAGGCATTAAAAAAAAACATCATTAGACAGACACAAAATATAGATGTGGTTTAAGAAAAAGGAACAAGAAATATGATTTGTAGCTACAAATGCCCTTAAATCTCTCAAAGAATAAACGATCCATCACAGACGATTTTAAGGCTTACTTGCTAAAGAAGGAAGCAGACCTACAATATTTTTGGTCACTGGGCTGACACTCAAGGAAGACCAAGGACGAGAAAGTAACCTCAGGCCAGCAGGTGGTGTGGTGGTTGAGGTGCTGGACTCCCACGTGGCCAACCACGGTTCAAGTCCTGGACTTGTCAGCTTGTTTTCGATTCTCTCTCGTACCTTGTAGCAAATTGAAAAATAAGGATAATGATAAATAAAATTAGATAAATTCCTTTTTTTTTTTTTTTGAGGGAGAGAGAGAGAGAGAGAGTTTTGCTACAGGGCTCATGTGGTCACTGGAGAGACAGAGAGAGACAGAAAGCAAGAAATCACTGCCCCCCCAGGGGATGGCCACGCAGCAATCCCTTCTTCTCCATCCTTCTCTCGGGATCTTGGGAACGCACACATACGCACCCAGCATGAGTTTAAGCTACTGGGTCTGGGACTCGAGCCATGGTTGACTACATGGGAGTCCAGAGATGTGGCCATTATGCTATCTGCTGGTCCTAAATAGATAATTCTTTTATTATTATTATTATTATTATTATTATTTATTTTATTTTATTTATTCATTCATTTACTTTGACCAGAGAGAGACAGAGAGAGAGAGGGAGAAAGCAAGAAAGCAAGCCACCAGGTTCAGGACTCGAACCATGGTCGGCCATGTGGGAGTGTCCGACGCCTTAACCACCATGCCACCTGCTGGTCCCAATAGATAATTCTTAAAAAAATAAATAAATAAAAGTGGCCTATATGTTTTGATTATGCCATAGATTATTTTTAATAATAATTTCACTTTATTCATTTATTACTTTTTAATTAATTTTTTTACAGTCATTCACTGTACATCAAAACAGTATACGAAATGAGATTTTCCATCCAGTATACATTGTATACTGGCTCAATTACCATACATGTTATCATCAACAAATAATTTTCTACTTCTTGTTTCTTATATATTTTGCTTTGTTCCCCTCCCTCTTGATTCCCTATCTCTCACCCTCTGCCAACTTCCGCCCTTCTCCCACACTGTCTCTGGGGTATACAGTTGTTTTCCATGCCATTTTTTTTCACATTTTATTGGTTCACCAAAGATCCTAATTAATGTAAAGGCTTCCAATATCAAGCACAGCTGATGTGTACATCTGTAAGAATGCATGTATGACTCTAGGCATAAACCTCAGTGAGTAAAGTGAACATACTATAAAGTAGTACCTACCTGGGGCTATATAGCTCACTGCAGTCATTAAATACATATTAATAGGTATTTTAGTGTATTTTTTAATGTTAAAAAATGTTTTAGCTTTAACAGATCAAAATAAAAAAAAATGCTAAGAGAAATTTGCTTAAAACTTAAAGCCAGGAAAAAGGTTAGGATTCAGTTCAAATAGTAGGGAGATGAACCTATCGACAGTTCAAGAGAAGACAAAAACCCTTAAATATGGAAATCAAAGCATTGAAGAAAATCAGTAATGTTTTAGTCTAAAGTAAAAAAATTCTATTTCACTAGTCCACTTAAACTCCGGAAGTTAACATTAACTCAGAACTTGTTCCTACAGTTAGGCTGGCCATTCTCTTGGTTGTTTTGTGAACTCTAATTTCTGTGTGTCCGACTTTAGTTTTCTTGGGATAGCACTTCCTTCAGTACTTCTTGGAGAGCTGGTCTGGTATGGGTAAATTCTCTCAGGTTTTGTTTATCTGAGAATGTTTTGCCTTTTTTTTTTTTTTTTCCCATGTGAAGGATAATTCTTGGATGAAATTGTTTTTTACTTAATACATTTTCCCATTTTTTCCTAGCTCACATTGTTTCTGATGAGAGGTTCACTGTTAGCTTGATGGGATAGCCTTTGTAGGTACCTAGATGTTACTCTCTTGCCAATCTTAATATCGTGCCTCTGTCTGTGGTTTTGGTCAATCTGGCTATGATGTGTCTTGAGGAAGATCTTCTTGGGTAGATTCTATGTGGGGTTCTTTGTATTTCTTGGGTTTGGATATTTGAGTGCCTCTCTAGATTTGGAAAGTTTTCTTCCAGGATGTCATGGAATAGATTATCTATGACCTTATTAGTTTCTTCACATTCTGAGATACTGATGATCCGGATGTTTGGGTGTTTAATGGTATCTAGTATTACTCATATGTTGATCTCATTTGTTTGAGTTCTTTTCTCAGTCTTTTTTTTTTGGGGGGGGGGAGAAGAGGTTTTTCGCTATAGGACGGGTGCGCTCGTCAGACAAAGAGAGACATAGAGACAGAAAGCAAGAAATCACCCCCCAGGGGGGATGGTCACGCCGCAATCCCTTCTCCTCCATTCTCCTCTCGGGATCTTGGGCACGCACGCACATGCGCCCGGCGTGAGTTTTTTTTTTTTTTTTTTTTTAAAGAATTATTTTATTTAACTTTATTTATTGTTATTATCATTATTATTTTCCAGTTTGATCAGAGAGAGACAGAGAGAAAGAGAGAGGAAGTGAGAAAGCAAGCCACCAGGTCCGAGACTCGAACTGTGGTCAGCCATGTGGGAGTCCAGCGCCTTTAACCACCATGCCACTTGCCAGCCCCGACGGCGTGAGTTTTAAGCCACCGGGTCCGGGACGCGAACCACGGTCGACTACATGGGAGTCCAGCAACATAGCCATTATGCTAACTGCTGGTTCCCACAACCTTCATCTCTTAACAATTCCATTTGATTCTTTTTTATGGTGTGTATCTCCTCTTTCAGATCGTGCAAGAACTTCCTCACCTCCAGGAACTTGGTGTCTCTTTTCTCCTCCACCTTGTGGAGTTTATTGTCTTTATTCTCTTACATCTCTGTTAGCTTTGTCACTATGAATATTTTAAATTCTGTATCTGACATTTCTAGGAGTTCTCTTGTATTCTTTGTAAAGGAAGAGAAGTTATTCTTTTCCATTAGAGGAGAGATGTTTTCTTTGTTTCTCATATTTCTTGTGCCTCTGAGGTGGTTTCTGGTTATCTGATGGATTATACAGTTTTTCTACTTGTTGGAGTCAAATTTGAGCAATCAGAGAAATCCAGAGGAGGTGACTTGCAGTTTGGCTCTTGGCTAGACCAGGGAGCAAGAGGGTGAAGTATGGGCAGAGGGTCTTCGGTGGTCAAATCTCTGAAAGGGGCCACTTTTAACTGAATTGTAGATGGCTACTGATTGGCTTAGCGTGGCTCCTGGCTAGACCGGGGAGCAGGAGGGTGAAGTCTGAGCAGATGGCCTTTGGTTTAATTTAACTTTATTTATATATTTATTTTAATTTGAGCAGAGAGGGACAGAATGAGAGAGAGAGAGAAAGTGAGAAAACAAGCTGCCAGGCTCGGGACTTGAACCCCAGTTGATCATGTGGGAGTCCAGCGCACTTAACCACCATTCCACCTACCAGCCCCTATAGATTTTTTTAGTTCGTTATTATTATTTTTTTTTCTTTCTATTCTTGGGAGCTCAGTTTTTTATGAAAAATACAGTTTCAAAATGTTTAATCACAGGACCAGCCAGTTACTTGGTGGTTAGGGTGGCTGGATCCCTCATGGCTGACGACAAAGTTTGAATTCTAAACCCGGTGGCTTGGAAGAGATGTCTGGCACGTGTGTGTGCCAAAAATACCAAAAGGAAAATGGAGAAGGAAGGATTGTGCTGGGGCCATCCTCTCTGGGGGGGTGATTTCTCACTTTCCCTCTCTACCTCTCTCCAGCGAGCACATGCACCCTATAGCAAACTAACTAACGAACTAAATAAATAAATAAATAAAATTAAAATTAAAATAAAAGCAAGAAAAGCAAAAAATGATGCACTTATTAAGAGAAATCATTTATGATGCAAATAATGTCAGTTTACAGATGCTCACAAGGCCCACCAGATTTTACGCCACTTCCTGTAATCGTAATGACACGATTCTAGTCCTCATGAGGACTCTCAGCTCAAGGTAATACTGGCAAATGCTTCTTCTCTGCAGACTGAGGTCATGAGGGTCCCGGGTTTGATTCCCGACACACACCCCTAAAAATTCCTGGTGTGGCAGCATGCACCTGTAGTCCCAGCTACTCCGGAGGCTGATGCAGGTGGATCACCACATACCAAGATGCTGCCTAAAAACGCTGCACATGTACAGATATAAAACTCTTTCTTTTAAAAAAAAAAAAACAATTGCTTATTTTATTTATTATTATGATTTAATTTGCTATAGGGCACATGCGCTCACCAGTGAGAGACAAACAGAGAGAAAGTGAGAAAGCAAGCCGCCAAGTCTGAGACTTAAACTGTGGTCAATTGTGTGGGAGTCTAGCACCTTAATCATATATAAAATTTTTAATTGCTGGGTTGGCAGGTGGTGTGGTGGTTAAGGCCCTGGACTCTCTCGAGTCCTGGACCTGGCAGCTGGTTTTCTCGCTTTCCTTCTCTCTCTGGTCAAACTGAAAAAAACAAATAATTAAAAAGAAATGCTATACACTATAAAGATATATGTGATTAAAGGTAATAAAAAAATTAAAAATAAAAAAATGATAACAAATAACATTGGCTCAATAATTCTCTTTTTTAAAAAAAGTCCTTTCATTGCCTTGTGATATGAGGGTGTTGGGCTCTAAGTAGGAGCACGAGGTCATTTTCTTTGTATTAAGACACTGAAAACCTTCTATAAAACGTTCTTCAGTGGCGTTGATGGTGAGGAGCAGAATCTTCTTAGTGAACTGCTGCTTTTAGTGGTGACAAACTGCATGCGTCTGACATAAAACAATTCAGATTTTGACAAACTTAGTCCATTTGGAAACACTGTCAGAGATGATTACTCTGGCAAATGTTCAAAAAAAAAAAAAAAAAGGCTGCGATTATTTTTGAAGTAGACATGGGAAAGGGAGGGTCTGTTTCTTCCATCTTTCAAACGCACTCCAGGTAGTAACATTTCTAGACTGGCTACTCTGTGTTCTGGCATCAGAGAATTATTGAAAAATTTAAAGCAGTGGCCACAAGTGCCTAAGATAATACAACAAAGTCTTTGAAATCAATTTGTATCGATATCGCACATTTTCTTTGTACTATTGAGTAGTAGTCTGTTGGATAACTATAACACAATGTGTTTATTCGCTTCATTGTCAATGGGCGTGAAGACACTGTAGAAGCTCAGAACAAGAAGAAGGGACTATTCAAAGTAACACGGTAACAAATATTGTGAAAAGCTGTGTTAACATAAAGTCATATCACAACTTTCACTTTCACTATTAGTATCAATATTGATCATATATGACGGTATCTATGTGAAACAAATCAAATCATCCTAATATCCTAATATCCTAAACATTACAGGAATAAAACACCTCCTCTGACATTAAAAAAGCTTGTTTTTTTTTTTTTAAAGAATGATTTAATTTTATTTAACATTATTATTTAATTGACGACATGGCAAAGTGAGAAAAGCAAGCTTCCAGGTCTGGGACTTGAACCATGGTTGGTCATGTGAGAATCCAGCACCTCAACCACCACACGCCCTGCTGGCCCCCAAAAGTTGTTGTAACAAACTGCTTTTGAGAGATAGTAGTGGGTGGTCATAACCAACAAGAAAACTAGAAATCAGGGCTGGCAGGTGGTGTGGTGGTTAAGGGCGTTGGACTCCCACATGACCGACCATAGTTCGAGTCCCAGACCTGTTGGCTTGCTTTCCCACTCTTCCCCTCTCTCTCTCACTCTCTGTCTCTCTCTCTTTCTCTCCCTCTGTCCCTCTCTAGTCAAATATAAATAAATAAATAAATAAATAAATAAATAAATAAATAAATAAATAAATAGTAAAATAAAATAATTCTTTAAAAAAAACCAAAAATTAGAAATCAGTACTTCTTTCTGTCTACATGTGTCTATCACAATAATTTGTTTGAAAAGATTTGCCTTTAAATATCCCAACAGACTATTAAACACCAAAGTGTCTCCTTTGCCTAGTTTCACATGCGTTGCCTGGAAAATTGCGCATTGGGCATTTAAAATAAAACACTGTGCTTCTGTATGTCTCTACAAAACTAGAATTGTCATCCAAATCCTGTTTAGAAGAGCATTCAAACAGCTCATTCTTTCCATGTTCAATGACTCTAGAGTGAGATTGAAACAGACAGTCTAACAAGATATTCACTATGTTGTACTTTATCTCATTCAAACAATATTTTTTATTACTATACAAATTACTTTCCCTTATCTGAAATGCATTGGACAAGAAGTGTCACATTTTGGGACCAGCAGATGGCGTCATGGTTACATCACTGGACTCCTACGTAGTGGACCCTGGTTTGAGTCCCAGGCCTGGCGGCTTAAACTCACCCTGGGCATGTGTGCATGCGTACCCAAAATCCCGAGAGGAGAATGGAGGAGAAGGGATCGTGACATGGCCATGTTCCCTAGGGGCATGATTTCTCACTGTCTTTCTCTGTCTTTCCAGCAAATACATGTGCCCTATAGCAAAAATTTATTAAAAAAAAAAAAAAAAAAGAAATGTCACCTTTTAATTTTTTTCTAGGTTGTTCTAGCCACTTAAAAACAACCTCTGCTAATGTAATTTTTGTCTCTGTCTCTTTCCCTCTAGCACATGTGCCTTAAGGCAAAAACCTATAAATAAGTAAATAAATAGATACTTACCGAGGTTACAATTTTCCTTTCTTTTATTATTGTCCAAATACATGGTGTAAACTGTGCTTTAGAAAAGTTTTCAATTAGGGGACCAGCAAGTGACATGGTGGCTAAGGTGCTGGACTCTCCCACATGGCCGATCATGGTTCGAGTCCTGGACCTGGTGACTTGCTTTCTCACTCCCCCCCTCTAGTCAAATTAAAATAAAAGAATGAATAAATAAACTTTAAAAAAGTTTTCAATTAGCAATAATCACACCTCAAACAAACCTCGTTGGCTACGGTAGTGCCACTGTGCAAAGCCAGAGAGTCTTAGTAAGAGGCCGGTGGGTGGCATGGTGGTTAAGGTGCTGGACTCTCACATGGCTGACCACGGTTGGAGTCCTGGACCACGCAGCTTGGAACTTATCCTGGGTGCATGTGTGTGCGTGCCCAAAATCCTGCGAGGAGAATGGAGGAGAAGGGATTGCAGCGTGGCTATCCTCCCTGGGGAGTGATTTCTTGCTTTCTGTCTCTCTGTCTCTCCAACCAGTGCATGCACCCTACAGCAAAAAAGAAATCTCTCAAAAATACATATATGTGTATGTTTGGAGGAAGTAAATCTAGAAGATCATCAACTCCACTATGCATGCCTGGCAACACAGCCTTGGAGGCCTAGCTTCAGCTCACTTCATAATTAAGTCAAACCCTCAGGTTTCTTAAATGCCTCTTCCTTTCACCCCGCTCCAGAAAACAAGCTCCATGGAGTCTCAAGATGGTGTATTTTACCTTGCCTTTGATCCGATTACAGGGAAATAAAAAGGTTGGCACATTTTCTTGCTAATTATTGAAGGAAGCATGTGCAAGATTGTCTGCAATTTTGAAACATGGCGGTTGTCTTTCTGGCTCTGCCTGGAAATGACCTTCGACGACTTTCACTCATTGAATCAGGTGACCCTGTGCAAACAAAGCATTCTCAAAACTCATGGGTTTTGGTTACTCTGTCTTGCCAAAGGAGACATCTGGGTATGGGAGCCATGAAAAGCCGACAGGTTGGGGCTGGCAGGTGGCACGGTGGTTAAGGGTGCTGGACTCCCACATGGCCAACTGCGGTTTGAGTCCCAGAGATGGTGGCTTCCTTTCTCACTTTCCCTCTCTCTCTCTCTCATTCTGTCCATCTCTGGTCAAATTAAAACAAATAAATAAATAAAGTTAAAAGAGAAAAAAGACAACAGGTTCCTCGAACGGGTGGCAGAAGGTGCAATTGGAGAGATGAAGCGCTGTGGGCATGTCGTGTGCTGTAGCAAAAAAGATGGCGTCACAGCCCACGTGCCTAACTCTGGGCGAAAGAGGTAGTGCACATTTTCTGGGATCAAAGTTACAAATTTTCTGGGATCAAGGTTACGTCCTTTCTCTCCGAGAGCTCTCTCAGCAGACCACATACCGTGTAACTTTTCTTTTGAATTGGTCAATGCGCACGTAGTCTCACCCAACCCTCTGGAATAACTCTGAGTGGGCAATTCATTATTTCTTTACCTTTAGCGCGTGGAGAGAAGCTGATGGTGATATAGTTCTCTTTCCACAAAGCCTCTCAGAGGTGGGAAATGGAGATGAAAGAAGGTTCTTGGCTTTGTCTTCTGGAGAAATTAGCACCTAGGTGCTTGTGTTCATTTCTGTCGATGGAATTCCGTCGATGGGAACTGTCTCCGAGGGAATCTTGATCCACTTTGTTAAAACTGCGTCAATACTACTTGATTTTCTGCCCGAAGCCTGTGTCATCTATAATCTCTTCTGACGTATGTCGTCCTTGTAATCTATCAATATATGAAGAGGTCAAAGATATAGCCAGTCTGCATTTTGATACGAATATATATTTCACTCATTTGAGACCAAACTATGTGAAACCTCCCCCATACAAAGCAGTGAAATTGATTCAACCTGAAAGTGATGCAAAATGAATTGTCTGGAAATCACCCCCCAGGGGGGATGGCCATGCCGTAATCCCTTCTCCTCCATTCTCCTCTCGGGATCTTGGGCACGCATGCATGCCCTTTGGGGGTCATTTCTCACTCTCTGTCTCTCTGTCTGCCTCTCCAACAAGCACATGCACCTGATAGCAAAAATGTCTCTAAAATAAATAAATAGATAGATAGACAGATACATAGATAGAAGATAGATAGGTATAGATGAATTATTGTCGCTGTCTAGTACCCTCTGGCAACTTAAACGAAATGAATTGGTTCGCCTTAATGGTTGCAAATCAAGTGGACAAGAGGGAAGTGATCTGTGAGCTTCTATTATTCTTAGCGTATTTAAAATGGTTTCCTTAACCACTTGCTTTAAATAATTCTGAATAGGAAGCCGCAAACACTCACTCTCCCCCAAAGCCTATGTCATTCTGTGTCAGAAGTATTTCCACCATTAGTTTTTTTCTGTACTATCTGGGCCATACAAAAGCATCAATTGCCAAAAAAAAAAAAAAAAAAAGAAAGAAAGAAAAAAGATAAATCACTCCTAAAGAGCAGCGCTTTGCAAACTCTTAAAATACCCTGTTTAGGATGGATGTGCTAATGTAATGCAATATATTATATAACGTGATCACAGCGATTCCTTTTTGCGCTAAATCCACTGTCCTCTCAAAATAAATGAAAAAGTAAGCTGTCGTATTGAGGCCAAACCCTTTCCTTTCCTTTCGGATTGAATATCCCCAGCGTGTTTGGGCACCAGCATCCCAGGAAACTCTATTGACAAAACAAGGGAGGATTTGACACAATGATGCCCAAGCGTGTGGTCAACTCTTACTCCCTTCTCCCGTTAAAGAAAATCAGGAGGTAGAGACCAGCAGGTGGTGTGGGGGTGAAGGTTCTAGATCCCATAGAGCTAGCTATGTCACCTCGAGTCTTGCACAACCGGTGGCTTGAAAATCATGCCAGGCTCCTATGTGTGCACGCCCAGGTTCCTGAGAGCGGACTGGAAGAGAAAAGATTACAGCATGGCCATCCTCCCCGGGGAACATTTCTGACTTTTCCTGTCTCTGTCTCTCTCCAATGAGTGCACGTGCCCTATGGCCAAAAGAAGCAAGCAAATAAATGAACAAATAACTAGGAGATTCGACTTGTAGCTTAGTGGTTAAGAGACCTGGATTCCACACCACCCACGAAGGTTCAAATCCTGGCCCCTCTAGCTAGAAAGGCATGGCAGGTATGTGCGCGTGCATGTTAAAAAATCCCAACAGAATAGAAAAATGAAGAAGGGGTTGCAGCGGGACCATGTCCCACCGGGGAGGGCTTTCTCCCTTCCCCTCTCTCCTTCTCTGTCTCCCTCTCTGGTAAAGGGATGTGCCCTCTGGCAATTAAATTAACTAAAACCTGGGTGAACAGGTGGTGTGGTGTCTAAGGAACGGGATTTCCATGGGGTTGACTCTGGTTTGAGTCCCAGACCCAGCAGCTTGAAATTCAGACTGGACACATGTGCGTGTGTACCCAGAATCCCAAGAAGAGAATGGAGGAGAAGGGATTGCGGCATGGCCATCTCCCCCTGGGGGGGGGGGTGATTTCTCACTTTCTGTCTCTGTGTCTCTTCAGCTAGTGCACATGCCCTATAGCAAAAATCTCTAAAATAAATAAATAAATAAATAAATAAATAAATAATAATAATAATTAGGGACCAGATACCGCCATGATGGTAAAATACTATAGTCTATAGTGAATCACAGCATAAATACCCTGCTGGGCTCTCTCTCTCTCTCTCTCTCTGGCTCATAGACAAAATAGATACATTTAAAAAACTTTTTTTTTAAGAGAGTTTTTCTAAAGGGCACATGCACTTGCCCAGAAAGACAGAGAGACAGCAAGTGAGAAATCACCCCCAAGGGGGGATGGCCACACTGCAATTCCTTCATCCTCCAGTCTCCTCTTGGGATCTTGGGCACACATGCACATGTGCTGGTGTGAGTTTTAAGGTGCTGGGTTCGGGACTCAAACCACAGTCAACTACATGGGAGTCCAATGATGTAGCCATGCTACCATCTGCTGGTCCCGTCTTAGACAACTTTTAAACAGACTTGCTAGAGACCATTAGCAGTCTCGAGATAGAAAGAGAGAAGCAGCCCCCATAAAAGATGGTCCCTCTGTAACCCCTTCTCCTCCCCTTCTCCTTTTGGTATTTTGGACACTTAGGCTCACACATACACCTGCCGTGTAGGTGTTTCAAGCTGCCGGGCCCAGGATTTGAACCGTACAGTCAGCCATGTGGGATCCCACCACCTTAACCACCATGCCACCAGCTCGCCTTAAAACATAATTTAAAAAGTTAGCTGGCATGACTAATTACCACATAAGTAAAGGTATTATACTTACATGATTAATTAGACTGATGCAAGCCACCCTACGACCGATTTCTTTCTTGCTATGCCACTAGAGTAGCTTTGAGTACGGTTCACGTGACTACGTAGGGCTGAAGGTTTCATTGACAAGCCTAGGAAGGTGTTTTCTCCATGTGTAATCAATTAGTGAAATGGCAATAGACAACTAGATTTATTTTCTCATTTGCTTTTAGGTTGTTGCCATAGGGCGTGTGCACTCATCGGAGGGACACAGAGAGAGACAAAGAGAAGGAAAAGGACAGATCACACCCCAGGAGCATGGTCATGCCCAATCCCTTCTCTATTCTCCTCTTGGGATTAGGGCAGACACGTATATGCACCTATGACAGTTAAGCCACCAGGTCCAGGATTTGAACTGCCGTCAGCCATGTGGGAGTCCAACACCTTTACCATGCTGGCTCCCTGCTGGCCCCAAGAGCTAGACGTGTAGGAGTCTGGTTTGTGGATTACCTGATTGCAGTAGCTGACTTTACTGCCAACCTCTGACAGAGGACTCACGTGCATCCCTTCAGTTACCAAAAGGCTAGGGCTCCGACAGCCGTGAAGTGGCCCCAGTGCAGGTGAAGACAACCTGCAGCTCAGCTCTTCAATGCCTGAGACCGGGACTTTCCCAACTCATCCAGGCTGACTTCTTCCTCTACTGTTTAAAATGAAGTCTCTTAAACTTTAATTTGCTGTGGGCCACATGCATTCGTTTGACATAAACAGAGTCAGAAAGAGTCAGGGTAAGAAATCACCCCAGGTAGGATGGCCACAGCACTATCCCTTCTCTTCCATTGTCCTCTCAAAATTTGGGCATGCACACCCACCCACCTGGCATGATTTCCAAGTCACCGGGTCCAGGACTTGAACTGCAACGTCGGACACATGGAATCCAGCACCTTAACCAAGCGCTGCATTGCCTACTGGTCCAGGGTTGAATTTATTTTTCCCAAATCAGACCTTTTTGCACATTTTTGCGTGTTGCCAGTTCCTGGGATTGAGAGATAATTGTTTGGCAACGTGTAGAGGTGACTTGGTGACAAAATCCACACAAGAATAAGACCCTTTGATGATAACCATCATTCACTCCCTGGGAAATATGAATAAATAAATAAATAAATAAATAAATAAACCCTTCTCAAATGCAGCCACAGTTAGTGATTCCTTGTCATGCACAGGCACTTAAAATCTCTCTCCAGTTGTCAGCCTGGCCCTGCAGAGAAATGACACGTTTGGACAACCAGCAATTTGTTGTTTGTGAAATTTGCATTGCGTGTGACAAGTGCCCTTTACGGTATTATGTCCTGGGTGTCTTCCTTCTGGCCGTCTGGCTTTTCCATAGGAGTTCATTTTCTGGTTCATCTCCCAATGCTGGATTCTGAGCTGGTCTCCACAGGACGTCTTCAGTCATGTAAAAAATGCAGCCAAGTGGGGAATGAACAAAAGCATGGGGGATCGACATTATTATTATTATTATTTTTGGAGAGGTTTTTGCTATAGGGCGCATGCGCTCACCAGAAAGACAGAGAGAGACAGAGAGACAGAAAGCGAGAAATCACCCTCTCAAGGGGGATGGCCATGCCACAATCCCTTCTCCTCCTCTCTCCTCTTGGGATCTTGGGCACGCACGCACACGCGCCCGGCGTGAGTTTAAGCCACCAGGTCCGGGACTTGAACCATGGTAGACCACATGGGAGTCCAGCGTCTTAACCACTACACCATCTGCTGGTGCCTACGTACTTTTTTTAAAGTGGTAAAGCATTGAGTAGTGGCCAGGGGGCCTTCCAGTGCAGAGAACCGTCACCAATTACAAGTGTCCTCAGAAATTATATACAGTCTACTGACCATGTCCACAGGTACATCCCATCAACTGTGGAACACGCATACTCAAAAACGTAATCAAATAAAATACAACATTCAATGGGCTAGCCAATGGCATGGTGGTTAAGGAGGCCGGATCCCACATGGTGGACTGTGCCTTGCAAGTCCCAGACCTGGTGGCATGAAAATCACACTGGACAGAGTCAGCAGGTGGCGTGGTGGTTAAGGGCACTGGACTCCCACATGTTCAGCTGTGGTTTGAGTCCCAAATCTGGCAGCTTGCTTTCTCACTTCTCTCTCTTTCTCTCTCTCACCCACATACACTCTCTGGTCACATTAAAATAAAATAAATTAAAAGCTTCTTTAAAAAGAAGAAAATCACACTGGGAGCATGTGCCTATGTGCCCAAAATTCTAAGAGGAAAATGGAGCAAAACGGATTGCAGAATAGTGGTCATTCCACCTAGGGGGAGGGTGATTTCTCACTTTCTCTCTTTCTCTCTCTCCTTCTGTCTCTCTCCAGTGAGTACACACACCCTATAGCAAATAAAAAATAATAAAGAAAAAATATTTAAAGCAACATTAAATGATACACATTTTAAAGAGTACACAGACTGTGATAGATAAAATATGTTTTAAAAACCATTTAAAAAGATGGAACCAGCAGCTGGCATAACGGCTATGTCGCTGGAATCTCATGTAGTTGACCACGGTTCGAGTCCCGGACCCAGTGGCTTAAACTCATGCCCGGCGCATGTGCATGCGTGCTCAAGATCCTGAGAGGAGGAGGGAGGAGAAGGGATTGAGGTGTGGCCAAGATCCCAAGAGGAGAATGAAGGAGAAGGGATTATGGTGTGACTATCCCCTCTGGGAGCTGATTTCTCACTTTCTCTTTCTCTGTCTCTGTCCACTAAGCACACATGCCCTATAGTAAAACTAAAAATAAGAATAAATAATAAGTAATGAAAAAAAATTTAAAAAGAAAAATAAGCCATACTCATGTGAATGTGTGCCCAAAATCCCAACAGGAGAATGGAGGAGAAGAGATTGTGGAGTGGCCATTACCTTGGGGAATGCTTTCTCATCCGCTGCCTGTCCCCCACCCCCGTCTCTCTCAGGAAAGCACACGTGTCCTAGAACAAAGGTAAAAAGAAGGAAGGAAGGGAGGAAGGGAGGATGGGAGGATGGGAGGCAGGGAGGGAGGGAAGGAGGAGAGAGCGAGAGAAAAAAAGGAACAAGAAAGAAAGAGAAAGAAAAAGAAAATAAGAAAGAAAAAGAGAAAGAAAACGAATATAAGAAAGAAAAAGAAAAAGAAAGAAAAAGAAAAAGAAAGGGAGAAAGAGAAAGAGAAAGGATGTAAGAGGACATACACAGGATATATACCAATATTATGACATTTCAAAAAAGTGGCATAAGCATCTTGCTATCCAGAAGGAGTCATGGACACTGAGGCTTGACTGGATTTTGACAGTTAATATCCTTTAGACTTCCTAAAAAGTAATGTCATGCCAAGCAAACCAAAATAATACTGGCTGCAAAACACTTAGAAAATTTCTCTCTACTTAGTATGCAAGGTTCGTATTGTACATTTATTTATTGTATTCATTTATTTCAACAGAGAGCTTTATGTTTTTCCATATGTCAGCTGTTTTTCCTTTTTACTTCACACCCTCCCCTTCACCACCCTCTCTCTTTTTCTTTTTTTCTTCTTGGAGAGGTTTTTGCTATAGAGCATGTGCGCTCACCAGAGAGACAGAGAGAAAATGAGAAATCACCCCCTGGAGGGATGACCTTGCCACAATATCCCTTTCTCCTCTTTGGACACACACAGACACAAGTCCAACGTGACTTTTAGGTCTCCAGGTGTGGGACTTGAACTGCAGTCAACTACATGGGAGTCCAGCAACCTAACTATTATGCCGTCTGCTGGTCCCCACCATCCTCTCTCTACCAAACACTCTCCCCACGTATAGTCTCTAGCACCTATATCCGTCCTCTCCACCATCACATCACACCTTCAGACCTCTCAGTCTCTGCTATAGAAGTGCAGACACTTGGAACAGATTGAGTGGGGATATACAATGTGTGTCTTTCAAAGTCTGCTTCACTTTGCTCAATATTAAGTCTTCTATATTCATCCGCTGTGAATCACATGATAGATAGTATTGCTTCTTATAGCTGTGTAATATTCCAGAGTATATGTAAAAAACTAGACTTAAGTGATTCCCTTTTTTTTTAAATTTGTATATTCTTCAACTTGACCAGAGAGAGAGACAGAAAGAAAGAGAGAGCGAGTGAGAAAGTAAGCCACCAGGTCTGGGACTCGAACCTCAGTCAGTGATGTGGGAGTCCAGTGCCTTAACTGCAATGCCACAAGCCAGCCAACATGATTCATTTTGAAGAATAGCTAAATGACAGTTGCTTAACCAGCTTGCAGATGTGACAATCCCTGAGACCAGCAGATGGCATAAAGGCAACATTGCTGGACTCTCACGTAGGTAATCACAGTTCGAGCCCCAAACCCGGAGGCTTAAAACTAACGCTGGGCACGTGTGCGTGCGTGCCCAAGATCCCAAGAGGAGAATGGAGGAGAAGGGATTGTGGTGTGACTATCCCCTCCTGGGGGGTAATTTCTCACTTTCTGTCTCTCTGGCCAGCACACACACCCTATAACAAAAATCTCAATGAAAATAAAGGAAGTACAAACACAGCCTGAGAACAGGTTGCCTTGGGAAGTAACTTCTGAAGATGGTGACTGGTCACCAGCTCTTTGCTCCTTTTTCTTCCTGGTTGTTCTCCCTTCTCAGGACATTTGGGGATCCTTTTCGGCAGACTTGTCCTGAGCCTGTGCCTTTATACCTAAGAGGGGAATAATAAAACGTAGGTAACATCTGGGAGGATTGTCTACCCCATAGTGCTCAGCCAATGAGGACTCAGGGAGGGACTTGCACACTAGGGAATGAATTGCTTGTCGTAACCAAGTTGGGTGTGCCTGCCCATCAGACACCCAGTCTCACAAGACCACCATTAAAGTCTTTCTTCCCATACCTTGTGTCTCTGTGTCCGTTCTTTGGCATTGGATGGGAGAGCATGTTCCTCACAGTAGCTGTGTGTTACAATTTTTCAACCCAGTCGTCAGTTTTGGGACACGCAAGGTGATTCCATGTCTTAGCAATTGTGAACAATGCTGCAGTAAACATGGATGTGCAAGTGTCTTTCCGATTGTTTCCTTATTCTTTGGGTAGATACCAAGGAGTGGGATTCCTGGGTTCTGTGCAAATTCTATTTGTAGCTTTTTTTTTTTTTCTTTTTCTTTTTTGGAGAGGTTTATGCTATAGGGCACATGCGCTCGCCAGACAGACAGAGAGACAGAGAGACAGAGAGCGAGAAATCACCCCCTGGGGGGATGGTCATGCTGCAATCCCTTCTCCTCCATTCTCCTCTCAGGATCTTGGGCACGGCACATGCGCCCGGTGTGAGTTTTAAGCCGCCGGGTCCGGGACGCGAACCGCGGTCGACTACGTGGGAGTCCAGCGACATAGCCATTATGCTAACTGCTGGTTCCCTATTTGTAGCTTTTGAGAAACCTCCATATTGTATTCCACAGAGGTTGGAGTTATTTACATTCTTACCAACAGTGTGAGAGGGTTCACCAACACTAGTCAACTTTTTTCTTTTTTTTTTCTTTTTCTTTTAAGAATAATTCATTCAATTTCGTTATTTATTATGATTTCTTTTTTAAATTTAAGCAGAGAGATAGTGAGAAAACAAGCTGCCAGGTCCAGGACTTGAACCATGGTTCGCCATGTGGGAGTCCAATATTTTAACCACCACACCACCTGCTGGACCTTCAGCTCTAGTCATTATTTGTTTATTTATTTATTTATCTTTCTCATTCTTTTTTTTTTTTAAGAATTGTTTTATTTGGGGCCGGCAGGTGCGTGGTGGTTAAAGGCGCTAGATTCCCATATGGCCGACTGCAGTTCAAGTCCTGGACCTGGCGGCTTGCTTTCTCACTTTCCCTTTCTCTCTCTCTCTCTGGTCAAATTAAAACATAATGAAAACAAATGGAATTAAATAAATAAATAACTCTAAACAATGAATTGTTTTACTTAACTTTATTTATATACTTATTTTACGTTAACCAGAGAGGGACAG